>DVZN01001425.1:0-10212 GCA_018237365.1 Caria ino melicerta
CACGTGTTGCACACCATCCAACAGGATGAACTTCAGAGCAACATAAATTCACCCAAAAGTCTTTAGAATCATCACTGCCGAAGCCTTCATAACGCAATAGCCCCATGTAACCTTTCACCTGTAAACATTTTATAATTATTTGTGTAAGTGAGAACAACCTTAAAATTTTAAGTGCTTGTTAAATAGAATACATACAAGACTAGATTATGATAAAATTATAACATTTACAGACATTCATTTGAAGGCAGATCCAGACATACATGTGAATGTCTTAATCAGCCTTTTACTATATCTATATAATATACACTGCCCTCTGCCAGGCAGCTATTATATGGTGAGAATAGGTTAAATAGGTAAAGACTAACAAGACCATTGATTAAGTGCTGTACAGCAACTTTTACTGCAACCATAATATCAGTGTTTGATGCCATCATATTGTTTTGTTGGATAGGGTACATGATAGACAGCCATCAGAATATTAAGCATAACATCTTGGCCACTACCTCTGGGCATGCACCTATTACATCTATGGTGTCTATTAAATGCTTTTAAAATCAGAAGAATTTATAGAAAAAAGTACCCTTATCATTTTTCAGGAGTTTAAACCCAAATTGGCAAGGGAATTATATTTCCCACTCTTGTTACACTACTTATGACTACTAGTACAACTTAAATTAGGACAATAAATAGACCTACCTTTAGTACTGATGCCACCCAGAAATAATCACTCATTTTTTCTGTTAAATTTTCACAGTCAGTATTTTTTACTTCTACTTTCATGCCTTCAAATGTGTTATCCCACATTTCATGTAAGGGAGCATGTTTAAATAGGCTCACTGGAGCTGCCAAGAAGTCACATCCAAAGAGTTCATCTTTCCATTCATAACTATTAGCAATTAATGCTGCAGATTGCTTGATTGGTCCAGCCTATAAATATAATTATAATCATAAAGCAAAAAACACCTAGTAATATTTATTAATAGAAGCATGTGTTACTTAGTGGAAATCCATAATACCCCACTAATAACATTGATGCTTCAGTTACGAAGCAAAACATACATAGTGTATATTGTGTAATGTTAGTGTTACTGAAACAGTATAGTGGGTGTGTTTTGTGTGTGGAATTGGATATTGTTGAAGTTTCCTACTTTGGTAAGTCTAATCAATTTACATCATACCGTCTTTTCTGTTTGAGTGACACTATAATATATTCATTATTTTAGTGGGATATTGCAAATTATTTTATTTTGTATTGTGTAATAAGTAATAGTAATTGAACATGTGAGTTACTAACTAAAGTTCATTATTAAAAAAAAATAATGATTCAAATATATATGGAATTAATAAAATATATATATAATTAACACCCAGACCCAAAAATGTGAATGTCTATGTTCATCACACAAATGCCCCTCTCCGTCGCAAAACAGACCCTATGGTAACAAAACACTATTAATTTATTCATTTCAACAGCACTTCAAGCCTAATTATATAACTCTATTGGTAGATGCTGAAAAGTAAAAATAGCAGAATAATCCTGTATTGATTTTTAAGGCTGTATTAGGTAAGCAAAATGGGTGTGTTTGGGTTATAATTTCAAGTACATATATACAATCTTAGGCTTAGTGGGCGACCATTAATTGTGTGAGGTATTTAAGGGTGAGGGAAGTTAGAGAGGACTTTGCTTCAATGGATAGCATATAATTTTTTCACAAGAAAAGTAAATAAAGCCTTGTTAAAATACTATGTAAAAATATTTTCCCCTCTTCTTGGTCCTAGCCTTATCGTGGTGTCAGCTACCTAATCTAGGAGATTTGACAAGGGAGCCAGTTTTTACACATGGCGACTGCCATCTGACCTCTGCAACCCAGAAGGAAAACCAGGCCCAATCCTAGATTAGATTGAATTTGAATACACAAATCCGGGTTTCCTCACAATGGTTTCCTTCACCATAAAAGCAGTCAGAAAATGTACTTCAGTTAAAAATCTCATTTTTACATGACGAGGTTTTAAACCTAGACTACTCAAATGAAAATCCAAGGCTCTAACCACTAAGCCATTGAAGCTCATTTTAATGAAAATTATAGGTACACATACACTACACCAGATGACACAGTAAGCTATACACAATATTTATTATGGTTATATGAATGGCACAGGTAGCCAAATGGCCTGGTGACAGCCCAAAACATGCATGATTGCATTGAATTTATTTAAAAATTCTTATAAGTTATAGTAAAATAAATATCGTCATACCCATATATCCTCGAAAGGGTAGGCAGAGGTACATACAAGTATGCACCTATGTTTAGCCGACAATATTAGGTCCCAAGATGTGACAGTTGGTAAGTCCGTCACCAATCGGGCACAAAATTATAAAATATATTATTTTCTAAAAACATCAAAAACACTATTTTTAATAAATCCTGTGAGGGATTAGGAAGATATGATGTGTATCAAGATAAATGTCACAGCATTGGAGAGTGGTTGAAAAATTGCTAAACCCATCTCACATAATTATTGAACGCCCTCTTACGATACTATACAAAAATGATAATTATATTCACCTGCAGATCATTAAAAGTCTCCTGCCAGTGTTGCAATTGTGGTAAAGGTTCTAATGGTATGAGACCCGCCATGTGGTCCGCTCCTTCCATGAGCTTATACCTCCAGTTACAATATCTTCGTCTACTACTGTTACTACTTACATGGCATCTCAAGGAACAAAATTTGTTATTACGTGAATAAAACTGTCCACGTCGACCAACACGTCCACACAATTCACATATTGCTATGAAGAAATATTGTTAATTAATCAATGTCATATTATTATCAATGACCCACTAAATAAAAAAAATATTTTCAATCTTTTTTTGTCACTATATATCTAGCACCCGAATCTCACTGAATAATGGGATAATATCATCAGCGGTACCAAGAACCTAACTTAAAAATATGTTTATTCAGATAGACCATACAAACAGTACTTGTGACGAGTCAAAAGTGATTTAAACTACCACCAGATCACAATCATAGCCCTATACTGAGATTTGGCAAAAAAATAGCAGGCTTGTATTTTTTTTAATCACTTTAGTAGCACAATTACATTTATACAAAAATAATTATACTATGGCATACTTTGAGGGAGGCCAACATCCAGCAGTGGACTACAATAGGCTGATGTATGTATGTACATATGTACAAAAAAAAATATAAACTTATTATTATCAGAGTACAAACGTAATTTAAAATTTTATTTTTCCAATTGACATAATATTGATTGACTGACACTTATCTAAAAAATTAGATATTCTAGCAGTGCAGTGGGTATCCCAAGATGTGCACTAACCAACATCATTCCATCATCAAATTCAGGTTACTACATTTATAATCTAATGCTGACAAAGGAATTTACAACCGAGATAACTATTAGATGAAGATGTAGCTTTTTTAGGGAAGTAAAAATTAAAAGCCACCAATTATACCTAAAAATGAAACTCTGACGGTACCTAACCACCTCTGACGGTATCTGAACCTGCATTGTTAAAAACAAAAAGTATAAAGGGGTTTGAATAAACCACCCCTTGAAATGACAAAATCAAAATATTGGAGTGTTTGTGTTTATCGTTTTTATAATCGAAAGCGACATCGGCCCAGCAATGTAACAGAATACTAAGGTTACAATGACGATATTTATTTACAAATGCATTTAGGGAATGTACTAACATTTAGTAGAATAAAACACGTGTCTTGTGTACCAAATACGCACCAAAACTGTCTTTATCCAGTGGAATAATTGACAAATAATCAGTTATTTGTGTATCATTAGATAAATCGGCTACACAGTTTGAAGCCGCATCGCTACCGGTATCGTAACATGCCATATTTAAAAAGCACTAAATATACATCAACCAACAAAGTTGTAAACACTTTAATATCCATGACTACATCTAAACAATCAACGATATGAAAGAATAATCTACAAATCTAATATTTTAATATTCAATTAATTTATGTTGGTATATTGTTTCGGAATCAGTTCAATTCGCAAAAATAAAACGCTCATGAGGGATATAGGTACAATAGATACCTACTGTACCGCACAGAGTATGCAAAATTTATATCACAGATTTATATTGTAAATTTTCTGTACTGAACTGAATATAGGTAAAATAAAAAGTAAAAACGCGAAAAAGGAAAATATACGTTCTCTGTGGCGACCCAGTGTCATGATTTGTTTTGCCAGTTTATAATTTATTCAAACGTATTTGTCTATGGTTGCCAGTGGGCAGTAGTAGACACCCAAATTCATTATCATGGCCCATCAATGTACTTTAATTACTATGATTGATATGGCTATGGAATTAGAACCCGGGATCTCAATGATTTTCAGTCCCAGACATTCAGGATTTCCAGAATTAACAAAATATAATTACAAAAAAATTGGAAAACGATTGATTTTTCATTTTTTCAAAGTCTACAAATATAACTAAAAAAATAGGAAATCAGTTGACCCTTTGTGCTATCCCTGCAACTTCCCACTAATTTTAATCACTAAGAGCTTGCTAACAATGTTTTTAAACCTCAAAATATGTTTTAAGTTACTTAGAGCTCATTTTTTTTCTATTTTTAAAATTTGATGTATCTCGAACGAATTGAACGACTTTGATAACTTTAACAGTATTTGATGCAGTTTTTCAATTTGTACAAAGTTATTAACAACAAAAAACCTTTTGCCAAAAACTTAGAAGTAATTTTGAAAAAAAAAACGATTTTTTTTTCTACAACGATTAACGATAACTTAAGAACGCATTAACCGATTTTATGAAATTGGTGGTGATCGATGCGGTTTAAAGAGTTTAAGAGCTGATTAGTTTTTGGGGTTAATAGGTCGAGCCGTTTAAAAATTATAGTAAAGAAAATATTTTTAAAAAATAATTTATAAACACACATACACCATATATTTATTATACTAAAAGATTAGCAGTGTTAATCGTCAAACGAGATTTAAACATAATTGCTTATGTGAGTGTTAAATGTAAATATGTGTGCTGCTAGTATGAGGAACTAATGCAGACACTATCGATACTACTGTTGACTATTATTTAACTATTACCCAGTACTAGGTTTGGTATGCTAATGGTTAAACTAATATATTTAATATTAGGAATATCGAATTATTAGCCTAAAATACATCACTAGGAAAAACACATTTTTTGGAACGAAGTTCGTTAAGGGCCATTGCGAAACCCTTTCAGCTTTCTTTCGGCAAAAAACATCCATAACGAAATTGCGTGGAATAATATTTAACCTGAATGTAATAAAATCTTGCAAGCTAAATTTGATCCACTTACCGGTTACCCGTATATATACCCCGCCCCGCTTTAGTCACAATCACTCAAAAACATTATTAGTCATGGAGAATAATACATAATAATTATTTTTATATTAGAAAAGTCCCCACCATAGATAGTTCAGGTACGTTTTACCATGTTTTTGTGTTTTTAGTATTGTCTATGTGTGTCTGACCATGCTTGGTACTTTTCTTCTAAATTAGTAATTTGTGGCCCTAAATAAGCTAAGTGTAATATTATACAACAACAACTTTATAGTATTGTAATACTAGAAGCAAACTGAAGAAAAACATACTAATAATGAAATATCACGCCCCATCCTTTACGGTTGATAAAACGAATGGGAGAATTTTGTAGGGAATATATATATAAAATAAGAATGAACTAACTACCTACCTACTCGGGAGCTAATAAAAGCTGAGCATAGGTTTACTGTTATTAACATCATGCCCTTTAACTAGGTGTTAAAGCTTCGTAACTTCTCACCCGGATTGGTTCCTCTTATATTCCTGTTACCATAACGTCAGCGCTAGACGTTGACGTATTCCAGTTAGAAGGGTAGGGTAGCCGAGATATGAGAGGAGATATGCCCTTAGGGCCACGTCTAGGCGGCTAGCTATAATCTTTCAACAAAAGTGAATATTAACATCTCTACTGGTCGTTAAGCTATTTAGCCAGGTATGCATAAAGTATTTCCCATTGTTATAGAGGATGGTTTTGTTTCGAAATCTTTGATCTACTAATGGCGTGGCTTCCTATTTTCGTCTAGTTTTTGCGTCCGACAATCTGTGAGAGATTTGCAGCACTAATGGTCTGCTGATATAGTTAAACTTAGTTAACCAAAATTAAGGGTTTTCATGTTTCATCATGCTTTGTATTAAAGAAAAAACTTGCAAAATAAACCACGCTCGAATAAATAAATATTTAATACCTAAGTAAAATATTGCTCCATAAGAAGGTGAAAAGGTTAGGAATCTCTGATCTAGCTGATTTTAATGTGACGCAAGTGCAGTCATAAATCAAGTTGAAAACTAAATATTTCTTTAAACTTTAGTTGGTTTTTATAAAAGTCAAATTTAGTACAATCACTGCATATGAATTGGTAATACTAGAGTCTGGAAATAGGTTGATTATTCTCTATGGTAGTAACTAGTAATTTCACGACCTTGTCAATATTGGAAAAAAATTAATTTTGAATAACTTCGTGTTGTTTGTGTTGTTGAAATTGTTGACGATTGTATACACAGAGATTGTATATATGTGCAATTTTCAGTGTTTGCACACAGATTTTTATTACAGAGCTGTGTTACAGATAGAGACGAGAGTACCGACATAATTTACGTACTTTGTGATACCGACCCAGATTACTACTAGATAGTTTGGTTACACTGTCGAAGTGCCGTGAACCGAAGTGGAACATTTAAGAGTAAGTAATATTTTTGTTTTAAAGATTTAGCCTTGTGTTGAATGTTGGTTTTCGTTTTTGTAATATTAATAGGAAAAATTCCACTTTTTTGTCATTTAAAATGATTCGAGACGTCGCCATTGTTCCAATTTTATTTATTGCATCATAATGCATTTTATTAAAGTAAACTATTAACTTTACGAACAATAACAGCTTACCATTTTCGAACTTTTAATTTACATTCTTTCATTCACATAGGTAACTCATTCCCTATATTATAAGGGATTAAAAAATATACCTTCATTAATAGACGTGAGCACTCTAAAACATGGATAGTTTAGAATCAATTTTATTGGTTTCGCAACTATCACTCCTCTTCAACTCCTTTTTGACCAAGAATAAACTATGTACTTACTTTACACAATATTAACATACCAAGCAATGTACAATTCTTGGCCTTATAAATACACAATTGTATAATTCGTCTCGCTGGCCGAGTGGTAGTATGGTATTCAGATAAAACACATTTAGAGACTGTCTGAATACCGTCAGTCCATTATGCCATTTGAATTCTGTTAAATTGTAAAAGTTTTGTCTTAAGTTGTGATTGCCCTGAAGATGCTTATATAGCGAAACCGGTTGGCTAAAACAATAAAAGGAATTGTGGAACAGTATAAGTTATTTTTATATATTATGTTGATGATCGCATTCTTGGGTCTGGGCGTTTATTAAATTTATTCTGGTATTTATACCTATATGTATTTCTTACTTATACTTACACCCATAACACAGGCAAACAATTTGCTTACTTTGGGGTTAGGTCAATTTTTCACCGTGTTGGTATGGGCTCCTTTGCAGAATAAATCACCTGCCTTCCTGCCAGGCATCTCGTAAAAGGCGAGCAAACACTTACTTTCACTAACATCATGATCTCTTACTAGGTGGTAAAGCTTCACCTTACCTGTTTCTGTCGCCATAATGCCAGTGCATGCTGTTGACGTGTTCCAAGTAAAATAATGCAAGCATTGATGTTATGGCAGCAGGAATAAGTAAGACAGTGGAACCGAACCATATGAGCCACTGTAAAGCTCTACCCCCAGTCAAAGGTCACAGTGTTAGTGAGAGTAATTCTATGCTCTCCTTTTGTGAGTTACCTAGCAGGAAGGCACATGGTCTATTCTGCAAAGAAGCCCGGATCAACACACAAGTTTATGTTCTTTTTATATATGGCCTCTATGGTCGAGTGGTGTCAAAGTCTGACTTTGAGGCAAGAGGTCCCGGGTTCGATTCGTGTGTCAGGCTATTTTTTATATTCATGAGTTTTTTCTGAAAAACATAACGTTGCCCATGATTGGATATGTGCCTGATTGGCGACGGTCTTGCCACCTGTTACATCATGGGACCTAATATTGTCGGCTAATCATGGATGTATACTAGTATGTAGTATTTACCTCTGCCTACTCTTTCCAGAATTCCATGAATTTTTGTTATTTGCATATCTGCAATCGGCTCATGTAGCCATAATCAGATGTGATCCAAGTGAATTGAGCATATAAGAATATGTTCCAATAAACATTATTCTTGAAGTACAAATATGGTTTGTTTTACACTCTCTTGTCCAATTCTAATATGTTCCATCTCTTTAGTTTTTTGAGACTTCTCTGGTCATTCAATAGGTCGTTAGCCAGTATGTTGCTGTGTACACTTAGTCGTTGCTGGTATTATTGCTAGCTTTATTTCTTCCTTTACTGCAATTGGAGGTACTCATGTATGTATCTCAGAGTACAGTACAAAACCAGTGTGCATAGGATATCTGTCTCAAGACAATGTTTTGAAATCTCTGAATAATCTCAACATTGGAGTTCTATCCCATATGTCCAAATAGGTTTGATGACAGCTTTATACACTAGCAATTTTTTATAGAGTGATAGTTGTGATTGTCTTCCTATGAGCCAAAATAGATCTTTAAAGCATATGTTAGCTTCTTTTCATTTGGTTCTAATGTGTTTAGCCCAAGTCAGTCTTCTATCAAGTTGTAGCCCCAGACATTTCTCATTATCACTGTGAGGTAGTTCTATATTTTCCATATGTACTGGGTTGCAGTTACAGTGGACAGATAAATAAATAATATACATATTGTCACAAACAACCGCTTGCGCAAGGCAGTAAAATCAACGAGCCATAAGTATGCATGTGTGTCTGTCACCCCCATTAAGTTCGTCTTTTGTATAAACTTATTTGTTTTGTGTACAATATACCCTAAAAAAATATGCTGTTATTGTAAGTCTCGAAACCACATCAAAATCCATTGCTTAGTTTTAAAGATATAAGTATACATAGGGACAGAGACAGTATGCAACTTTATACTATGTAGTGATAACTGTTATTGTTACAGATAAGGCAGACATCCTAAAATGGGCCGAGGTGAGTATTTTTTAATATCATGGACACAGTATTTCTCTAGTTTGTGTATTGTATATCCTATGACCAGAATTTTTACAATTATTTAGCTCTTTGTGAGAGTCCAATGAAAAAGTTAATGTCCATACAGAATTAATAAAATGGTAACTTTCAATTCATCTGCTTATTACACAACTTCCCCAATGTATAAGTTTTCAAATAGTCACTATACTGGGTAGGCAGGTATGTGCACCGCAGTGTATGATTGTTATGGACTGTGCACTTCCTGGACGGAGGGGCACTTAATTGGCTTATGGACAGTAATGGTGCGGCATACCGCCTCCAGCACACTGCAAATTAAAATGGAAATTTAAAGTGAAAAACTTAAATTTCCATTTTAAGTTGCAGTGTGCTTATTACTTTTGTTACAAACTTTTAGTTTCAATTAATTTGTTATTTCTGTATTAACATTAATTTTCTATTAACATTCCACAAATAACTTAATCTAAAAAAATTCAATGGTAGTGTTATACATTGTGCCATGCAAACCATATTATACTGGTATGTTGCCTTCAAATGCCAAGTTTAAGTATGGTAAAACAATAAAATTAAATGGTTTCTGACCACTGCCTGGGGCAATGTGATTTCGCCAATTTCTACATAGTGACTAAGATACGTTATAATTCGAAATTTTGGTGGAATAAGTGCTGCTCTTATTGGAATATACCCAGCACCTGAAAGAAACACATATAGACGATACAATTAGACTACAACAGATATGGACATGGGGTGTTAACTTTTGACAACACAATACTCACAACAAATTTAGTTATTCTTAAATTTGTTACAATTTAATGTTAAAATGATCTATGTAGTGAAATTAAACTTTTATTGACAGAGCATCAACATAGCATAAGAGACAAAATGTTTTTATTTACCATTAAGAATACACAACCCTACAAGCCCACAAATGATATTATCTTATATCTTTAAACGAGCAATTCTTGTATATATATATATATATATATATATATAATTGGAATCTCGGAATCG
>DVZN01001426.1:0-10211 GCA_018237365.1 Caria ino melicerta
AATTAGAGTTCTGTGCAAAACAATGAAAATCAAGAAATGTTTCAAAGACCCACGCCGACAAAGACGCGGATTTCACCTAGTATCTTAATATACTAGCTGTTGCTCGTCACTCCACTCGCGTTTTTATTTATTTATAAGACCCACATTGTCAGTCCCACAAACAAACTCCGTCTTGCAAAGAAACCGTTGGCTGTGTGGTGTTCGGCAGAGTAGAATTTCACCACCCCATGTCTACCCGTGGGTATCGTAAATGGCGATTAAGGGCAGGTTTGGGAGGTAGGCAGGCAGTAGTGCTTACCAAAGATAACACAGCTTGTAACGAACATATTATACTACAGTTATCAACCCGCCTACCCAGCGTGGTGACTATGAGCAAAACCTCATTCTGCGGGGGCCTACGCCCTGCTGGACTGTAATAGGCTGTTGTTAAGCAAACTCCACTCCTATCATCTTCACTGCACTCTACCCAACCCCATACCACTCTTACATATAGTACTAGGCAGCTCGGCTCCGGATGACGCCGACCGTTCTCTCTAGCCAGTCTGAGTCTCCATCCTGAGGCCGACACACACTTGTTCACGAGCTTGGAAAAACAAGTGGAGCTTGTTTATGGGACTGCCTTATACAAACTCAACTCGAACTCATTTGACTTGATTCCACTCCACGCCACCCAACCTACCCCATTCCACGCAGCCCTATGCAATACAACCTACACTACCTACCCCATCCTACCTCACACCTGTATACATTACCTAGCAGCTCTCCAACGAGTTTAGGATTCTTTCCTAGAGAGTCCACCACCACGAGTGAAGTTCGTGTATGGGACTGCCTTAAACAAACTTTACTCGACTTCACTTCATCCCACCCCATACCTCACTACCTACCCCATCTCGCCACACCCCATTCCCGTATACTTTACCTGGCAGCTCGGCCTCGGATGGCGCCGGCAGTCCTCTCCAGCGAGTCTGGATCCCCTTCCTGGAGGGCCACCACGCACTTGTTCACGTCTTCAAGGATGTGGTTCTCTGTAAATACAACTCAGAATCAGGATTTGCTATACTATTTATGTTTTACAAAGATACACGAGTTTAGATTCCACGGCCAACCTGGTGATTGTAGTTTGGACTGACCAGCTCCCAGGGCGGGGTCGTGTGTAGTATGGTGGGGACGTACCGCTGGCGGCCAGGAAGTCGTCGATGGTGGTGACGTCGTCCAAAGCATCGGTGAGCAGGCGCACGAACAGCTCCCAGGGCGGGGGGGAGCGGTGTAGTGTGGTGGGAACGTACCACTGACGGCTAGGAAGTCATCGATGATGGTGACGTCGTCCACAGCGTCAGTGAGCAGGCGCACGGCCAGATCCCAGGGCGATGCCGTGTGTAGTGTGGTGGGGACGTACCGCTGAAGGTCAGGAAGTCGTCGATGGAAGTGATGTCGTTTAAAGCCTCAGTGAGCAGGCGCACGGCCAGTTGCCAGGGCGGAGAAGTGTGTAGCGTGGTGGGGACGTACCGCTGACGGCCAGGAAGTCATCGATGGTGGTGACGTCGTCTACGGCGTCAGTGAGCAGGCGCACGGCCAGCTCCCAGGCGCGGGCGAAGGCGGCTCCATTCTCTTGAGCCACTCGCGATCTTGGACGCGCCGCGAGCACACGGCCCGCGTTAATCACCTTTGCATGATAGGTCATATGTCATAAATAAATTAGGAAAACTTTTGATCACACACACATGCGCTCGAACACACACACACGAGCACGCGCACACACACGCACGTTTACACGCACACACGAGCACGCGCACATATAAAAGCACGCACACGCACAAACAAACGCACGCACACACTACACAAACATATTCGGACGCCATATTAAAAATAGTCAGAATAGCTTCGCGGGACCTCAAAACGTGAAGATCTGATGAAAATTAGATTTTCGAAAATCGAAGGGGAAAGTTTTCAATTTTCTTTGTAGGAAGTTAAAAATTAGGAATATGGTTGACCCTACCGGCCATTCCTCATACTTTCCACAAATTTCAACAGCTAAGTGCTAGCTTACATTGTTTTTAGAGCTCTAGACACGTTTTAAGCTACTTTGAGCACTTCAAATATAAAGGTACCTCGAACTTTTGTCAATTTCTATAGTTTTACATATTCTTAAAGAAATTTTACGCATTTTTTAAGTTCTACAAAGAAAATTAAAACACAAAAACAATCGCAGTAATTTTGAAAAAACACTTTCATAATTTATCTTCACTGCACGCTCGTACGCACACACGCACTCACGCACACACGGACGCACACACACATACATATTTTCACATACTCCTATATCTTTTCTTTTAAACATTTTTTATTATGTTAGTGGTAATTTTAAAAAAAACACCTTGTAACACCATTTCCATTTGTATTAGTATATTCAATTCAATTCAATTCAAAATACATAACAGCGAAAATAGGTATCGGTAAAGCCACATACCTGTGGACACAGCGACTCGATTTGCGCGGCGGAGTGTCTGACCATCTTGACGCCATCTTCGTTATTGGACATCGAACACACCAAATTCGCCACCTGTGGGAAAATATGATTTAAACATTTTGTTATTACTTACATAGTATAAAACAAAGTCGCTTGGTGCGTCTATGCGCCGCCGGCGGCGGGCGGTTGGTGGTCCAATACGGATGGTGGTGGTAATACAGTTTTTGTTTGCTGCTAGGAATCCCTTTATAGGCGAGTATGACTCGCTCTTAGCCAATTTTTTTGCGTAATGTAATGCGTAATGGTGCGTTGTCAACCTGAGGCCGAAATGTTAGGCATCGTGCAAAAGTAAGTTTACCGGCTAGCTTACCCTCCAAACGGGAACACGTCAACAGCAAGCACTGACGTTATGGTAGGAATAAGGAGGTGATAGCATTCCACCCGGGCGAGCCGTTGCGAAGGTCTACCACCTAGTCAACGTCACTATGTTAGTGAAAGTAAGCCTATGCTTGCCTTTTACGAGCTGTCTGGCAGGCAGGCAGATGGTCTATTCTGCAAAGGAGCCTGGACCAACACGCGTCAATTGGAATGTTATTATAGCTTCGTACACAGTCCCCGAGAGATCTATTTGGACCTATTGCTGTATCCCACAACTAACCTCAACTTCACATTCACAAGTCCTTAATAAAACACCTTCAACACACATAACCCCCCCCCCCACCCCCACACCACTGACCTCGACCAGCTTGTTAGCGTGTTCGGTGAACACGATCGCGTACTCCTCCACCTCCTTCTCGTTGCCGTTGCGAGCCGCTTCCATCAGCACCAGCAGTGGGACATTGGTCTCCAGGAAACTGACCACAAATAATGGAAGTTATTCATCGGTTTGCTATTTTTTTTTCTAAATGATTTATAGCGTTCCCGACAGCTCCAATGATTTTTTGGTAAAAAAGTGGTATTCTACCGAGTGGGCCTTGCTATAATATATCATAAAACTATAGATGCGTTATACACGCTTTATTTTGGCTAGAAGAAAAGAAGGAAATTGCTTGTAATTTGCCAGTCTTAAAATAACACATGATATACGTGTATACCATGTGTTATTTACTAAACTTTACTAAATAACACACATATGTTATGTGTTATTTTGGCTACAAAAAAGAAAAAATAAACTGGAATTTTATTTTTATCAGCCAGTTTTATCTGTCGAAATATTTCAACTATTTGTATTAAAAATGCCTTCCTGTGTTTACAAAGCTTGAAATAATTATACAACCATCGAGAACAACATTTATTTTTATGCGAAAGTTTTATAAATTCATGAATTCTACTTCTTTCATGCTATAATCATAAATTTGTACCAGAAAATATAATTAGTCATTTTTAAATGTCAATTTGTAGATAGGAAACTAGTCTATAGCTTTTAATAACATATCATAGGCGGTTTGAGTGTTTAAGCATAACCTCCGCTTCAGGGAAAATCAAAAAAATGCTAAAAACGAAAAAAACATCGGTGCTGTAGGGATTGAACCCACATTTCCGGCATTACGGGCCGACGTGCTAACCACTACACCAAAGCGTCGTGGCTAGCACCGTCGATACTATCGTTCTAATTCTTTTATTGATGACGTCGATTGTAATGTCCCTTTTGGTAACATTTTCATGCACTTATCAAATGAGTTTATCGTTATAGATAAAGTACACATTTTAATGGAAGTTATTAAAAATAAATATATATCTTCACGCCAATAAATCCTTGAAACAGTAGGCACTAGGAACATACTGGTATACACCCACGATTAGCCGATGATATTGGGTCATATGTGACGGGTGACTAGACTGTCGCCAATCAGGCACAAAACCAATCCCAGGCAACGTTATGTTTTTCAGAAAAACTGAAAAATTTCATAGAGAACAAGTTGCGCGGCCCGAGAGTTTAACCCGGGCTCTTTCGCGTCAAAGTCTGACACCAACACCACTCAACCATACAAGTGATTAAAGACAAAAGTTATTGTTAAATAAATAATTAATAAATAAACATCCCTGGACGAATCACACATATTGATCTAACCACAAAGTAAGCAACTACTTGCTTGTGTATGGGTGTTAGTCTACGACATTACACATAGAAATACATGTATTTGTTTAGTTATTGAATACTATAACATAAACGCCTTCCCCCGTCGGGAATCGAACCCGAGTCTCGTTATTCGTCGACATGGTAAGGCTATTACGCTACCACTCAGCCAGCGATACAGTTTTATTTTCAACTAATTCCTTCCCATGGCACCCAGCTCTTTGCTCACCTGTCAGAGACGTGGTCAACCACAGCCTTGCGCAACTGCCTCCGAAGGTCCCTGGTCTTCCGGCACATTTGCTCCAGGGCTCGCTCCAAACCTTCGGACTGCTCAGCGCGACCAGCCTGTTCAAAAATACATCAACACTATTAGAAAAATATTAATGGGGAATTGAACCCACACCTCCGGCGTTCCGGGCCGCATTTCTTACCAATAAATAAAATTGAAGTGTCTGTGTTTGTAATATTACAATAATCGCTTTTTATTAACTGCATATGTATGTATACACGGTATATATACCAACATCACTTTTTTACAATTTTTGTCTGTCTGACTGTCTATTTGTCTGTTTGGCTAATCTCTGGAATCTAATCTAATCATAAAATGTTTTAAAAGACCCATGCGAACGAAGTCATGTTTAGATATTTATGTAAGTTCATGTAATTATATGTACTGGTTTATTTTTGTAAGTAGATTCATGTTTTTAAATGAGCTCACGGTTTTTTCTGTTGGCCCTAAGGTTGACTGGTGGAGAATGCCGAAAGGCATTAAGTTCACCTTTTGTACAAACTTATTTGTTTGGTGTACAATAAAGTTAAATAAATAAATAAGTCACGTTCAGCTAGTTATAAATAAAAACGCGTACGAAGCCGCGGGCAAGAGCTAGTCACTACACAGATAAAACGAAGTCACTATGTTCCTGTCTGTTTTTATGTGTTTTTTAACAGATAAAGTGATTCAAGAGGAAGGTTTATCTGTATTATACATGCATGAAATAACAGAGGAACACGGATAATTTTAGAGGTTTCTAATGCGATGTCTGTGAGTGACATTCTGTAGTATTTTTAATATCAGTTTTGCACCCGTGCGAAGCCGGGGCGGGTCGCTAGTTATAAATAAATCCGCGTGTAAAGCCGCGGGCAACAGTTAACATACAATGTCAGCCACGCTGAGGTCGGTCACCACACTGAGCTTGGTCGCCGCGCTGTTTGTATACAAAGTCAGTCGAGCTGAGCTCGGTCACCGCGCTGTTTGTATACTATATCAGCCGAGCCGAACTCGGTCGCTGCGCTGAGCTCGGTCGCCGCGCTGTACGTATAGATACGACTTACATTACTCATGTATTCGTGCAACAGATCCTGCAGCGCCTGTCGCACGGCGTTGCACTCGGCTACGATGCGTTCTCTTCGCTCGTCTCTGGAACGAAAAATTGTAGCACTGTAAGCCCTATTTTGTTCATTCACCTTATAATTTTTATCAAGCTTCAAAGATGCATAATAGTCGTAAGTGTGTCGAGTGGTGTCGGTTTCCGATTTTGACGCACGAGGTCCCGGGTTCGATTCCCCGGTCACGCAATTTGTTCTATGAGTCTTTTCGTTTTTTCTGAAAAACATAACGTTGCCTGGGATTGGATTTGTGCCCGATTGGCGACGGACTACCCGTCACATCTTGGGACCAAATGTCGATGGCTAATCGTGGGTGCATACTAGTATGCACCTCTGCCTACCTTTTTGAAAATATATGGGCGTGACGATATTTATTTTATAGGCATAGTCATCACAGTCTCGTTGGGTGAGCGTAGTCGCCTTACTTAGACGAATAGCGAAGCTCGGGTTCGATTTCCGACGGGGGCGCGAGTTTGTGTGATGATGTGTTCGTATTTCTGGATCTGAATGATTATTATTCCGGCATTTATATATGTATTTCTATGTGCATATGAAGGTTTTACGCAAACCGTAAAAGCAAAATTTCTAAGTTGTATGATGCTTTCAATAAATAAATATCTCTGGACAAATCACACATACTGATCTAACCCTAAAGTAAGCAAATATTTACTTGTGTTATGGGGGTTAGTCAACGATATTATACATAGAAATACATATACACATACCAGAATACATTTAATAAACCAGACTCAGAAATGCAAGTTTATCACAAAAACGCCCGCCCCTGTCGGGAATCGAACCCGAGCCTCGCGATTTGTCGACGCGGTAATGCAACTATGCTCACCAGTCGGACAGCGAGACGGTGTGTATAGATATAATATAGTATATTAATATATCATACCGTGTGCAGGAAGAGTCCGCCATGAGAGCTGCCCCGGAGATGATGGACTCTAAACGTTCCTCCAGAGAGGGTCGAGTGCGGAGCTCCGAGTAGGCCAGGGGCTCCATCACCATGCGCTCCTGCAGGAGTGTCATAACAATCATTTATTCATCTACTAGTGACCCGCCCCGGCTTCGCACGGGTGCAAAACTGATAGTAAATATACAACCCTTTATTTTGAATCACTCTATCTGTAAAAAAACCGCATCAAAATAACTTCTTGTCTGACTATCCCTACGTATACTTAGATTTTTAAAACTACGCAACGGATTTTGATGCGGTTTTTTTAAAAGAGTGATGTAAAATGAAAGGTTTATATGTATAATACATGCATTAAATAATGGAGGAACACTAATAATTTTAGAGGTTTCTGATGTGATGTATGTGAGAGACATTCTGTAGTATATTTACTATCAGTTTTGCAGAGTTGGTAGTCTATACATATAATAAAAATGTAGAGGAGTGAATTCTGTACATAGAAGATATTTTCAATGTACAGCGTGGTGGGGACGAGTGGGGTGGGGCGGGGTGGAATGGGGATGAATGAGGATTAGTAAGGAGAGTTGAAGAGGTTTGGGGAACCCCATTGAGTGAGTTGCGTGAGATTGGGTGGGGTGGGGTGCATAGGGTGGGTTGCGAAAGTGTAGTGGAGTAGAGTTGAGTGAAATGAAGTCGAATCGAGTGAGACTGATAATAGGGGTCTTAAATATATATTTTTTTTGTATTTATATAACAAATAAAAACGCCTGCGAAGCTGCTACTACCTAAAAATAATACAGATATAAAACTCACATCAAAATCGTCCAAAGCCTGCGCCAACTCGCCGGGACCTTCGACTGGAACGCGATTGTTACCTGTGACAGAAAAACAATAAATTTTATAAAAAGGTGATACAGTAAGTTACAATGCGATACAGAAGAATATGATGCATTACTGTAGAGTCTAGTGTGATACAGTAAGTTACGGTTCGGTACAGTAGAATACGATGTGATACAGGAATTTACGGTGCGGTACAGTAGGGTACGATGAGGTGCAGCAAGTTTCGGTGGGATACAGTACGGTACGGTACAAGGAGGTAAGGTGTAAGAACGGTGCGACATACGGTCGGTTTTAATCATCTATCTATTCTTGATTATGCCTACTGTTGATATAGCTCTATCTCTGTCTTTAAAAGTGGAGAAAGCGCTTTCGACAGTGGGTATAATCAAGGATAGGTAGTTTGGTCGTCTCGTTGGCCGAGTGATAGCGTAGTTACCTTACTAACTAACGAGACTTGGGTTCTATTCCCGTCGGGGGCGGGTGTTTGTGTGATGAACGTAGACGTTCGCATTTCTGGATCTGGATATTTATTAAATTTAATCTGGTATTTAATTACGTATTGCTATGTATAATATCGTCGACTAACACCCATAGCACAAGAAATAATTTGCGCACTTTGGAGTTAGATCAATATGTGTGGTTTGTCCAGGGATATTTATTAGTGGAACCGGCCGACGGTGAAGGTACAGAAGGGTAGTCACCGGCGTGCGCGGGCAGCGGGCGGCCCTGCGCGACGGCGGAGATGGTGTCCACGGCGGAGCACACGGCGCGCAGCACAAAGTCGCGGTTGGCCTTGGCCGCTGCCAGCTCCGGGTGGCGCACGTACACCTGCACACACATTACACTGGTAGATAACAGGAGCGATGACGAAACCACATTGGAATACAAGCTTAAAGCATCAATGTTATCAAAACATCAATATCTTTTTACGAAATGTCCGGCTCGAACGTAGGCTAACCGCTATATCAAACTATCGATGACATCGATTGTAATGCCCTTTTTGGTGATATTTTCATGCACCAATCAAGTTTATCGTTACAGATAAAATACACATTTTATAAATAGAATTTATACTTTATTTTTTATAATTGGATTTGAATGTTTAAGTAACCTCCGCTTCCGTTTAAAAACTCAAAATCGATATATCCGGCTCGAAGGACCAAAATATATGTGAGGTGATGTTCCTCACTGACATATGCTGGGGTTGGGGCCCGCGGCTGGCACCAGATGATAGTGATAGCTGGGAGTAAATGAAACAAATAACGCTTATGATCACTGATATAAGACGGGTTTAATGCTGCACGAATTAGTGGCTAGTGAACACTGAGTTTATAAAATATAATAAATAAATGTATACGTACAAAATGATAACTATGATAAAAGCATTGTACACTAATCTATCTATAGATAGATAGAGGACAGTGTACCTTAGAGGCGGTGAGCAGCATGGTGCTGTGCTTCTTAAGCACGGCGCGCGCGGCTGCGAGCTCGTCACGCACGCGCGGCTCACGCAGCTCGTGCTGGCGCCGGCCCGCCGCGCCCGCCAGCGCCCGCGCCGACCGGCCCAACCGCAGGGCCGACTCGGCTAGCTCCGCCTGGGACGACGCCGACTTCAACTGCTCCAGGTCTTTTTCCACCTATTCAATAACATAGTATCATTAATATTGGCCTGGATCCTTTGCAGACTTTTTGCTTTCCTGCCGGGCAGCTCGCAAAAGACGAGCACAGGCTTACTTTCACTAACATCGTGACGTTCACTAGGTGGTAGACCTTCGCAGCGGCTGGAACGGGTAAAATGGTACCACCACCTTACCTATTCCTGCTGCCATAACGTCAGTGCTTGCCGTTGACGTGTTTCGGTTTGGAGGGTAAGGTAGCCAGCAAACTTACTTCTGCATAAGGCCTAAGATTTTGGCATCAGGTTGGCAACGCATCATTTCCACCTTTGGTGTCTATAGGCGGCGTGAGTTTCCTAACCATCAAGAAATCCGTCTGCTTATTTGCCTTCCAATGTTATTAAAAAATTAGGCAATTGGTTGAGCGTATAGGCCATCCCTGCAAACAAAACAACAACAAAGTTTGATATTACGTCAATTGATGCAATTTTTAAATATCTACAAAGTTATTAATAACAACCGCAGTTTTGAAAAATGACTTTTTATGCGTTCATTTAACGCGTTAACTGATTTGGATGAAATTGGTGGCGGTCAATGCGGTTTAAAAAGATTAAAAGCTGATTAGTTTTTGGAATCAATCGGTCAAGCCATATAAAAACATATATTTTCAAAAACAAATGTGCTTTACATACATATATACATACATGTACATGCACACACGCACACGCGCACGCACACACGCACGTACGCACGCACACACGCACGCACACACACGCACGCACGCACGCACGCACACACACACACACACGCACGCACGCACGCATGCGCACACACACACACACAAACACACACACACAAACACACACACACACACACACACACACACACACACACAAACACACACAC
>DVZN01001427.1:0-10209 GCA_018237365.1 Caria ino melicerta
TAACACTTCGCTTTGAAGTAGCTTACCCAGCGTCCCATTCACCCTGTTCCCAGCATTCACTCTTCTTTCTACATCCGTGGTGTACCTTCCATCCCTGCTAAAAACACTACCAAGATATACAATTTCATTCACTTGTTCCATCACTACATCATCAACCACAACTCTTACATCCGTTCTGGTTTCGACAATTCATCAATAAATCGAACTTCCCTTTTCAAGGAATCGTCTTGGCGAAGTGGCCAGGTGCTGGCTACTGTATCCATGACAACCTTTGATGAAAATATGCATTTATTTGACGTACTAAAATAAAAACTTGGTCTGTCATTGCAAGGACTAAATTTAACTATTTTTCCGGTGTTTGCGATATTTCTCTATCTATCTGCGATTTTTATCTCTTACCGTCAGGAGAGTCGTGTGATTATTCGTTGTCGAAACGCACTAT
Source organism: Caria ino melicerta (assembly GCA_018237365.1). Classification (NCBI taxonomy): domain Eukaryota; kingdom Metazoa; phylum Arthropoda; class Insecta; order Lepidoptera; family Riodinidae; genus Caria; species Caria ino. Next base: position 443 of record DVZN01001427.1, read on the forward strand.
ATCTATCATTTGAAAGATCTAATTGCAAGTTTTACCAAATATCATGAACTAGACTACCTGACAAATATATAGCGGATAGCCTTAATTAATATTGTATTTCCAAATATTTAGGAAATAGTTAATAGTCTTTCCGGATGCAGCCAATACCAAAAATTTGAAAATCATGAAAATGGGTCCAGCCCTTTAACAATTATAGACCGTCTCGCTGGCCGAGTGGTAGCGTAGTTGCTTTACCACGTCGACGAATAGTGAGGCTTGGGTTCGATTCCGGGAGTGGACGTTTGTGTGATGAACATAGACGTTCGAATTTCTGGGTCTGGGCTTTTATTAAATATATTATAGTTTTTATATATGCACCAATTTATATGTATAATATCGTTGACTAAGACCCATAATACAAGCAAATAATTTGCTCACTTCTCTCTTTGCAAGATCAATATGGGTGGATTGTAAAAAAATAAGTAAGTACGTGACATTTTATCGACTTTGTTTTGTACTTGCTAAATTATATCTCGAATTTTTGTTAAACAAATATGTAATATCTCAATTTTGAGACCTATACTTCACTCGGTCAAGCTGACGGGAATTTAATAAATAACACCTCACGCGATAACTAGTATTTATTAATAACTGAATGTTTAATCGTGTGATGTCACGATCTTCAAGTAAATTAAATACTGACATTATGACTGTAATTTAGACTTAATCATTTATAAATAATCCCTATTATTAGTATGAAATAAATGATCTCAACGTGTTTTGCATTTAAAATTATATTTAATGATAATGAAGCAACACTGGTGCATTTCTATCGAGTCGTGTGTGAAGCCAATAAAAACGTTCGTCTAGATTCGTATCATAGGTCGTTAGGTTTTTGTCTGTCTGGCTTATTTCGCATTCACTCAGTTCATACTATTGATTTACATTAATTGTTATGACGAGACAGGATTTCCTCAGCACACGTTTCTGTATTATTTTAAGATCTTATTCATTTAATAGTAACGCAGCTAGGCTTTGCACGGGTGAAAGTTGTGTTTGAATTCCAGTGCTATGTAAAAATATTGTAACAGTGTAAATCACATCAGAATCTGTTGCTTAGTTTAGGAAAAGTTAAAAGCCTAATAAATATACAGGGAATAGTTTTCAAATAAAAAAAAATAACTTATTTTCTTTCCAGGATCTTAATTTATTTCTATTTTAAATTTAATCTAAGTCGATTCAGCAATTTTAAGTTAAAATCACAGCGACATCAATTACAAACTGAGATGTTTTTAAATAATTCTAACCAGTTCTCTACAAACCTGTTTTTGTTTCATACGAAAAACCAAACAAAAATTTGTCGAAAGCGAAGATTGAAGTTCATCCTCCAGTTTATATTTAATAGTGTATAATAATATTAGTAGAAATAAACACGTAATTAAAATAGTTTCAATCAGTAGGTACATCTGTGGGGAAACAAATCTCACGATTGAGATGCCATGCCACATGTATCATATTTATGTTTGGGATATTTCTAGTCCGACAGAAATAACATCGGCGGCTTTAAAACAACATTCATTGATAAAACATAACATAATAAAATACATTCGTGTGACGGTACGGAATTAATGAATAATTTATTTTAATTTTGACTTACCGCACTTCCTTACGGGACGGATATTTATTGTTACGATCATGTAGGTAGACATATTTACGGATCATTTTTTATATATAGATAAATATTTTATTTTCTCATTAGTGATTTACTGTTTAGGATGTACCTAGTTACGAACACCATCACGTCGGTTAGCTTAAAGAAATTGGCGGAGGTGCAACCAGTATACCTACTGTACCAGATCCTTGTTTCCTTCATCATCAAAAATAAACGAATTTTATTTTATTATTTATTTATTTTACTGATTCTTTCTTTCGACTTTAGTGGTCGGAAGACTTATCTCCCCATTAATTAAAAAATGCTTCTATCGATCTACATACCTACACGATGTCCCTGGTTTGATTCGCAGATTTTTTTATGGTACATATAAGCGCAAATAAGTAAGTTCTACTGGCGGTATCGCTTACCTAAGCGATATGATTCCTATCTTAAATGTAACCAGGACGTTCCTATCTCGTGGTCGAAGTTTTATTCCGAGCTCCTTTGTAGGATATACCATCCTGCCAAGTAGCTCGTAAAAGGCAAGCACGGCCCGCCCAGTTTGGACTTACCTATTCTTTTTACCTATTTGCCTTACCTATTCCTGTCGTCATAACGTCAGTGCTTGTCGTCAGTGTTCCAGTTTGGAGGATAAGGTAGCCGAAAAATTAATTTTTACACGACGCCTAACATCCGGGCCTTTGGTTGGCAACGTACAATTACCACCTTTGGTGTAAGTAAACAGGCGGCGTGAATTTCTTAGCAACAGGGAATCCGTCTGCTTATTTGATTACAAAAAGAAGGAGTGTCTTAAACGGTTACCCTACCCTTTGAACTTAGAAGAAACCTTCTAATATGTATCTTGTTTGCCTTCCAATATTTAGAAAAAAAAAATGATTTTGTAGCCAAGCTACGAACAAACGAAGACAATGGGTATCTTACGCGTCATACTTATTTATTTTATGACATTGGAAGGCAAACAAGCGGACGGATTTCCTGATGGTAAGAAATACTAGCCGCCTATAAACACCCAAGATGATAGCGGTGTGTTGCTAACCTGAGGTCGGGATGTTAGGCCTCGTGCAAAAATGTAAGTTCACCGGTCAAGGTAGCCGGTAAACTTACTTTTTTGCCCATCAAACCGGAACATGTCAAGGGCGTTATGCGACAGGAATAGGTAATACGGTGGTACCATTCTACCCAGGCGAGCCGCAGCGAACTGCCGCCTTATAAAAAGTATGTAGATCTAAAGCAGAAAAGTTATTCTTGTTCATATGTTTTCAATGGATAAACTCAAAAACTACTGGCTCGATTTTCAAAATTATTTCATTATTGGATAGCTCTTAGTATACAGGAGTAACATAAGCTATGATTTATCAAAATCGGTTCAGCAGAAACCGAAGTATAAGCAAAAAAAAATTGGCCGAAAGCTGCTAGTATAAATAGATTTTATGATCCTTGTTCCGAACCTACAAACTTGAGAATCTTCAAGCAACGAAATCTTCGATGTTTCTCAGTCTACATTTTCAAATAATGGCGTGAAAATATTTTTCTATTTATATTCAATAGAATCCCGAAAACGTAATATTCAAAATTCGAATACGTAGAATCATAAAGAAAGAGACGACCTCTACCGAAAGAAAAACCTTAAAAGCTTGCTTTAAAAAAATGAATGCGCGGACATACAAAGAAATCTTGCTTTATCTTGCGACGACAAGGATGCACATATCAGATCGCTGCGAAAGCGAAAAGGACGACATTACCACCGATAAGACGTCAATACATTCCTTACACTAACATTCTCAAATACATACTCTATCTCATCACAATAAGGTTGAATTTCAATTACATGCCTTAATGGAAAACCGATATCGCATCAATATATTTCGTAGCACTAGCACGTGTGCAATAAAGCATTTTATTATAATGAGATAAGGTTGAAAATGTGTTTTTTAGTGTTTTTAAGAAGGCGTTCTAGATATCTTGTAAGATAGTGAGGGCGTTCGGAACCGATCGAAGGCCGATAAAGGTTATTGGAAAGTGAACTTTATCATATTGAATGAGGGTTTTTCGCAAGGCGTGCCGGGGACAGACACGCCCAAGTCTTATGTGAATATAAGGTTTTCTTTCTAATTTAAAGGCCATACGCCACACATCCTATCAGCAAGAGTTAGGGACCTCATTGTAGCTATATCATTTAAGCTTAAAATACTTTTTAAAACATAGCATAGCATACAATCACCTACTATAAAAGTACGGTATAACCACCGCCTATCTACATTTACCTAACACAGATCCCAGATAGCCTTGTTAGGCAAGACTTTGAGACCGCGACACTTTAGTACCTTAAACTAAAGGTATGGCGGCAGGAATAGGTTAAGTGTAACCTACCCAGTAAAAAAAATATTCAGTGCTCTACTACGTTAGTAGAGGTACCAAAAGAGGCGTAGATCAGATGTGGTAGCTCGCTTGGCTGCTTATTCCGGGATCCGGAGCTTATTTATAATACTTAATAATATTAATGAGATTCTATAACACTTCTTGTATTTTCATTTAGGTACAAGTTACTTTCAGTAGCTACGTCGCCTGTCTTAACGTATCCAGAGACATGTTCCACAATTTTGAATAATATTCTTTATATTTATTTTCATCGAACTGGCCAGTAAGACACACGTACAAGTTGCGCTCAGTGCAACCTTCATGGTACCTCCCTACTGTGATGTATGTGAGAATGTCTCTCACATACATCATTTTTTTTAATTTTATAATTTGGTGTGTTGCATGAATACATATTCTTTTTCTGTGTGTGCAATGAATCTGTTGTTAATAAACGTTTGTTTCTTTCTTTCTTCTTAGGGGCCTTCAAGAATTTACTCATTCCTACAAGGAAGACAACTCAGTTGTGATACCCCTGGTGTTACAGTTGTTCGTGGGTGCTAGTGATCACTTACCATCAGACAACTTGCTTGTTGGTTTGCCTCCTGCTATAAAAAGACAAATATTGCTCGCGCCCTTCAGCTCTCAAACATTTTGCTAAAGTTTATTTCCTCATACATATGTTTTTGTGTCTTGGTCACACTTCGCCTGGATTAATACGAAAGTTTTCGTTATGTTTTATGAACTATAATTTTTCTATGTCGGAGTTCACATGTATCAAATGAATGTTCTGAAAAATTGTATCATAATTTCTCACCAGAATACATGTGCTCTAAGCTTCTTGGTGCAAAGAAATTTCTGTCTACAGACTAAACAGATGTCTAATCTGACATTAATTTAAAAATATGAGTAATCTAATATTTTTAAGATTCATGTCCAAGCCGACTCAGCATGCGATCCGTCTAAGTCCTTTGATCATTGATTCATAATAGTTTCGTTTTTAGGGTTCCTTACCCATAAAAAACCGGGTTGGTCCGGGCTTTTTGCAGAATAGACCATCTGCCTTCAGACAGCTCGTAAAAGGCGAGCGGAGACTTACTTTCACTAATACGTCAGGATTAAATAGTACCGCCGCCTTACCTATTTCTGTCGCTATAACGTCAGTGCTTGCCGTTTACGTGTTCCGGTTTAGAAGGTAAAGTAGCCGCTTAACTTATTTTTGCACGACGCTTAACATCCTGGCTTCAGGTGGGCGTGAATTTCCTACCATCAGGAAATTTGTTTGCTTGTTTGCCTTCCAATATTATAAAAAAACGACATCCTCATATATATTTACTTGCTAATTTTTGTGTTAGCCAATATCTATTAGCAAATCCGCCTTTTGTTAGAGCGAGAAAAATGATGGAAATGCGTAAACATGCTTAAGCCTCCTCAACATGATCGGCTCTCCGCTATCTTTTCTACTTTAGCAAATAAAAAATACATATCCCTGGAAAAATCACACATTTTGATCTAATCTGAAAGTAAACTATTTGTTTCTGTTATGGGTGTTAGTCAACGATATTATATAGAGAAAACATATATAAATACTCGACTACATTTAATAAACACCCAGACCCAGAAATGCGAAACAAAAATGCCCGCTCCCGTCAGGAATCGAACCGGAGCCTCGCTATTCTTCGACATGGTAAGGCAACTAAGAATGGTACTCGGTCAGCGAGTCGGTCATGTCATGAAAATGGCGGATTGGATTTGAGCCCCATATGGCGACGGACTTGCCACCTGCAACATCGTTGGACCTGAAAGGTTTGTCAAGTGGAAAGCGTACCACTCGACAACGAGATGGATAAATAATTCTTGAACTATTAAATATGAAAATTTAAACGGAACCTTGGATGCGCAAACTCAACTCATGCTAGGCCTATTTTTATTTAGATTAAAATATTTATTGTGACATTAAATTACACAACATTTATTTCTTTAAATATTTGGAAACTACTCCAACTAATAATGATTTCAACGATATAATTTAATAGAATTATTGAGGCGATAATTCGTTAATTTATCTATTGATGTTTTTAATGTCACGCGGAGTCTCGCATCCGGCTGGCTACATATTAAATGTATTAACAGTAAATAAAAATATTTTTGTAAGCCATAATCTTGAATCACTATTCTACACAAGTAATTCAAAAGCAGTAAAACTAAAAAAAACATTGCCAAGTCACTCACATACTGTAACAATTCTGAAAAATAAATAATTTTCATTTTAACACGCACACACGCAAGCACGCTCGTCAAACATGTCACATGTCAAACTTATAGCACCTCTCTTTTCCTGTTTCGGATTAAAAAAGACGCAAATCCTAAATCGCGATATTGCAGTTATTTACATCGCTTACATACAATTTCCATCGCTTCTCAGTCGGACCTCGGTCCCCAGGCAGCACACCTTGCCTGGCTGGGAAGATCTTCCCTTTTCCAACCCTACACGGCGTCATCACTTCCTCCTACAGTTTCATTAGACATCGCGTCGGAGTCTTGAGTTCCACGCGCACCACCTTGATATGTGGCGATCCTCTACCGTGTGATTCCGTAGACATTTTTGCATCGTACAACACCTTTAGTGAACTAGCTAGCCAAAGCGATATTTCCAAATGGATACGACTTAGAAACCTTAAAAAAGAGCGTACACATTCCCAGAAAGACGGCTACGCATCTGAGAGACCTATTGCGGATGTTTGTAGTTAGCGGTGATCACTTACAATCAGGTGATCCACCAGTCCGTTTGCCACCCCTCATATAAAAGTATTTTTTATCGCCTACCCCTATGATTTAATGGGCTACCAGTAGTCGGAGTACACGTCTACCACTTTGAGAAACCCTGGTGTGAATAAAAATATTTCTGTTTCTGTAACTAGTAGTTGACAAGTTTGACTCGACAGTACACTAAACGAGTTTCAAGTTGCGGCGTGATGATCGAGTTGTAGTTCTTGGTAGCTCGATTGTAGCTTCGTAGATTGTATCATACAAAGTCTCACTTTCTAGGATAGTTATAATCCAATTTGGACAAAGGGATATTTGATGAAGTAATATTATTCTTCTTTTTTGTCCTAGCCTTATTCCCTTTCTATATCAGATGATATCGAGATCGGTTACCTAATCTAGGGAATTTGATAAGGCATCCACTTTTTACACAGAGCGACTGCCATCTGACCTCTGCAACCTAAAAGGGAAAACAGACCCAATCCTAGATTAGGTCGGATTCGAATTTACGAACTCGGGTTTCGCCACGACGTCTTCCTTCACCTTAAGAGCACCCAGAAAATGTACTTAAGTTAGAAAAACTCTTTGTTACATTGGTCTTGATTCTGGACTACTCGAATGAAAGTCCAAAGCTCTAACTACTAGACCACCGAGGCTTTTGATAAAGTAACACCATTAATACAACACATATTTCTTTCCTTTCACAAAAGGTTCCTATACATTGCTCGTGGTACAACCTATTAAATACACCAATTTTCATCAAGATATTCGTTCGGTGGATTTTGTGAGATTAAAGTAAAAGTTAAGACAGACAGACAAAAACTGCGACGTGTTAGTCCAATTGGCGATCCGTATCTACCAAAATTCTATCAAAATAATGTCTTGATATTCACATTATAGCGATAACACAGTTACGAAATTTGAAACATAACGTGAAACTTACCTAAGTGCTATTATTATATTATTATGTTGGCAGTACACTTTTAGTGCCAACGTAAATGTTAAAACGTTTCCCGAAAGCTTGTGACCACGATATACTTAATGTTAAAACGTCGACTGTAACTTCTTAACCTATATACCAAGACACCTCTTTATCTAGACTCTAGACATCTACAATTGAAATATGATCTATGAATTTATACATAAATTTATTCTCATTTTGCACGTACGAATTTTTTGCGAAATCATGACATTAATTTCTTTATATTTACCATTGTGAAAGTTTCAGTTTCTTTGTAAGTGTGTCTGATTGTCTCATTGTGTCTCTATAGTAAATTTGCACGAATACATTTGCGTAATCAAGACATTATTTTTTTAATGTTCACCATTGTGAAACTTTCAGTTTCCCTGTAAGTTTGTATGATTGTCTCATTGTGTATCTATAGTGAAAACATAGGTATTAGTAATGATAAACTTGAACTACCTAGCGGTACCTACCTATTAGTAATAATAAAATATCGTCACGCCCATTATATATCATCGGAAAACGCAGGCAGAGGTACATACTAGTAAGCACACCACTACCCACGACTAGCCGACGAAATTAGGTCCCATGATTTGACGGGTGGTAAGTCCGTCGCCAGTCGGGCACAAATCCAATCCCAGGCAACGTTATGTTTTTCAGAAAAACTAAAAAAACTCATACTTAGAACAAATTGCCCGACCCCGGAATCAAACCCAGAACCTCTCGCGTCAAAGTTGGACACCGACACCACTAGACCACAGAGGCGATTAAAAGGCGATAAAAAATCAATTTTATTCGATGCATTTTTATTTAGTAATTTATATATATCGTCACGCCCATATATCCTCGAAAGGCAAGGCAGTGGCACATATTAGTATTTAGTAATTTACGCTGTAGCTATAAGTTCGTCATCAGTTATCTCTCCTTCCTCTTTTTCAGTAATAAACATACCATTTTGGATTTTGAGCACCGACTACACGAGCTATGCTTTGGCTTACAGTTGCGTTAACATTAACGAAGACTTCAGGGGAGGTAATACAATTTACAATATTTGTTTCTAATATTCCGTAATTAATATCCTTTTTTCTATTGATTTCTAAGTTTTTATGAACACGACTAATGATAGACTAAGTTTTGAATTTATCCATATCAGTATTTATAATTTTATTGTGCTTATATGATTTTAAGTTACTTAGCCTAATGTAATAAAAAATTAGTTTGGTACTAAATAATCTTGTTAATATAAGGACACTTATGAAAGTACAGTACCTAAACAAAGTACTTAACTGTAGTTTCCAATTTTTTAAGAAATAACAATTATTATATGTCTATCTTAGTTAGTGGACGTATTTGAAGTGTAATTGATATGTTACCTAAGAAATAAAAATATTTTGATTAATTTGATTGATTGATTGATTGATTGATTGAGTGTGTGATTGATTAATTGATTGATTGATTGATTGATTGATTGATGGGTTGATGGGTTGATCTATTGATTGATTGATCAATTGATCGATTTATTGTTTATTTGATTGATTGATTGATTGGTTGATCTATTGATTATTTAATTGATTGATTAAATGGTAAATTTATTGTTTGTTTGATTGATTGATTGATTGATATAAAATATTACAGTGTACAGTTGGAAACTTAGTCGAACAAAGCAACTGACACAAGCAGCAAACACTGCAATCAACGCGGCCATCCAAGGAGTGACAGTACTGGACAACAAGTATTACGAAACTATTGACCAGTCTGACGAAGCTTGCTTCTTCCTTCCGGACGTTCCCCCCGGAGACTCCGTTATATTTGTTGGACAATGCGACCAGAGTATTGCCACTGTACAGAACTTTGATGCTGCAAGGGTGAGTAATATTTATAATCAATGCTAGAATTCTGCAAATATTAGCAGTCTATTCAATATTGGCAGAGAAATAAAATGTTAATAAAACTTTTTTTTTACAATGTATAGGCAGACATTTGACCACCATCTCACCTGATGTTAAGTGACGATGTAGTCGAAGATGG
>DVZN01001428.1:0-10207 GCA_018237365.1 Caria ino melicerta
AGTCGTGACACTTGGCACTCGATACTCTCTACCTACCCCGTAAGGGACTTGGCGTGAAGATATGTATGTATGTATGTGTGTGTAAAGACTAATAATTACTAATACTAATCATTTGATTATTCGAATATGAAATTAGTAACCAATCCATAATCGATTATTAGAATTAGTAATTAGTGGATGTTTCGATTATATAAATCATCCATAATCGCACATATCTGCCATCGAGAAATATATCACGTATATTAATAAGTTTTAATTTTAACAAAATAACGAGAAATTAAGTAGGCATTTTATAAGGGCAGTATTAATTTAAAAAGCAGTTAATGACATTAGGACTTTACGTGAATACATCAATAGTGTACAACAGTGCTTGGCAATTTATAGAAAGTTTATACAGGACACGACTGACCTAGTTCACTGTTGTATTTCATGAGTGCTAGCCAATGCCCGCAACTTCGCTCGCGTTATTCATTTCATAAGATTTTTACTAAACCTTATTTTTCTTTAAAAAAAATATCCCAAACAGCCTTTTGAAGCAGACCAATGAAAGACCAGTCAGAATAAGTCTAACCGTTTCTGAGATTAGCCGGGACCAATAAATAGACAGACGGGCAGAGAGACAGACAAAAAATGTTTTATTGTTATTTGTAGTATCAAGATAAATAAAAGCCTATCACTTTAATAATACAAATCGGTACTTTTTTTAATTATTGATAAATTTGATTGATAAAATCTAAGAAGTCTAGATATTAACATATTATTTAGATTTTTATATGAGACACGACTACGTTAAGTATGTTTTTTTGTAATTGCAGGCGAAATCGCAAGCAACAGCAAGTAAGAATATAATGATCCAACAATCCGATACCGAATAAGTCAAAACAAAATATATATCCTAGCTGCAAACTCAGCGAAACATTCAGCTCGAATAAAGCATGTCCATATTAAAAGTTATATTTTTAGCTTCGTTATCAAGTCAGCACACGCAATCCAACAATCACGGCCGCATGAGCTCGCCGCGAATGCACATCAAAACTCTGTTTTTAACACTTCGAAATATAACTTCCGTGCTTTTAGTTACCTATTCAAATCTAGAAAAGTCAATTTATTATGAAAGGTTCCACGAAATATGGAAGTTTGCGAAAAGTGTTTGCCTTGCATGCAATGTTTTTTTAATTGTGCCCATAATTTACTTTTCACTATATTTTTTCATGGTTGAGTATTAATTAAAAAATTCTTAGAAGTATTTTACCTAACTTTGTATTGTCGAGTTTTTAGTTAAAAATTATTATTTCAATGTGTTCAAATAAGTGAATGGTGATGGTGGGGATAGTGGTGGTGGGGATGATGGGGAAGTTGGTGATCAACCTCCCAACCAGCCCCACCACTACCAACTAGTCCCCACCCTCCTCCATTTGTAGACTACTTTTTATTCCGTTTAATTTAGGGCGGGATTGCGTGGGGTGGGTGTGGTGGTGTGGAGTGAAGTCAAGTCAAATGACGTCGAGAAGAGTTTGTTAAAAATAAAAATGCGTGCGGAGCCGCGGGCAACAGCTAAATACATGTAAATCTATATGACCAAATGGAAAGCATATTCTTTCGAATACTGAAAAATCCTTAAATTCGGTCCATAAATAATAGAGTTCTGAGGTAACAAACACAAAAATATTGAGAGCCTTCTCCTTTTTGGGAAAACGTTTGAGAAGCAATAAGAACTGTAAGATTTCACACCAATGGAAAAACAAGAATCAGGAGAATATTAATTAATTATCACAAACATTGTGTGGGGGCTCGAACCTACATCTTCGGAAATCAGGTTAATGTATTGCACAATAGGTAGTTAATGGCTGCTTTGACAGGAACATGTAACCAGTATTCATAAACATGGACGATATTATCAGTAAATATTGTTGAGTTTTAAATATACGTAATGTTATAAATATACCAGCCGGCAGCCATCTATAATTAGGTTTTGCACTACAATACGAGTGACATAGACCAGAGGTTCCCAATTTTTGTTGGGGACGGAACCCTAATTGACCATATTTTTTGACGGAACACTAGATACTTATTTTAATAACTAAAGTGCTGAAATTATATATATATTTTTTTAATCTTCAAATTCAACTAAATTCAAACGTTTATTTAAAATTGTCAACTTTTAAATACTCTTTATGGGAAATAGGTAAAAACATAATAACTCTAATTTTAAGGACTTATACATGTACACCTCATTTCTGCGAATACATTTGAATTTGAATTCCAGCAGTCGCTGAATCCCTGTCGCCTTTCTACAGAACCTTATGTTTCTGTGGACCACCATTTGGCAATCGCTGGCGTAGTCTATTAAATCAATGGTACTTTAGAATGATGTGATATATAATGTGTAATGAGTGATATATAGTTGAAGGCACACCGATAGTAACACAAAATATGTCTCTTAGTGTTTGCCAAAAGAAAAACAATTAACTTTATTTTACTTGGAAAAAATATTTAACATACTACAAAATATGTTATTTCTTTCTGAAGTTAATACAGCTAAAGTCAAAATTAGTACAGCTACCAAAATATTACTTTGTACTTACACAAAGCAGCGTTATACAAGAACAGACACGTCACACACACACAGAAAGATTAAACATGCAATTCAATCGAATCATGTTAAACGTCTGGAAGCTATGTCCAGCGATGCATTAGATATCAAAGGATGACATCAGATAATATTAGAAGGAAAACAAGCAGATTTCCTAGTGGTATAAAATACATGCCGCGTAAGACAATAAATACTTAAATACACCCAAATATGTACTTTAATGTTGTGTTCAAAATAGTATCAGTAATATCTACTTTATAAACGTAATTTGCTTATTCGATCCAAAAGTGCCACAATTTACCTATTAAACAAATATCAAAAACAAATAAACAATATGCACCTATTTATTACTACTGCGCACTTATAAGTAATAAATAAAATAAATATCTCGCCTGAACCAAGGCAAGCACGCTCGCCACTCGCCCGACGAGACGGTTATAGGGTAAGTAAATAAGTTTTATTTGATTTAAATATGTTAATGGTGCGTTGCCAACCTGAGCCAATTGTCGATTACCAAAATAATTCCACGAACGTAAAGCCTCGAGAAAAAGTGGTTGATGCAGCTACCATAGTATATTTGTACTTTAAAATATGTACTTTTAGTCCTCTAGCGACATAATCCTGACAGCATAAAGAGTAAAAGTAACCGACTCGGATCTGCATGTTCGGACAATTGACGAGCCGCATGGGAACCGTATGCAAATTGAGGAGGATCGCCTTCCATAAACCCATTGTTGACAAGACAAAGCAACTTTAATAGCCTCCCATGATAAATATTTTGCTTGAATAATGCCTGTAGCCCTGGTGTTCGAGAACCGATAACAAACTTTTAATCGATATAACATATTGTAAATCTTAACACCTGACAATCTTCGTTCAATATTCCTAACACCTAGCTGACACTATTGAATAAAGTGGCAGGACAGTCCACGCGGCCGAGCGCTCTATGTAATTATTTAATTACAAATACCAGGTAGACGAGACAGTCACCGAGTGCTCTATATGGTCTTGATTAAAGATCGAGAGTAGATTGGCGAGACAGCATATTTGGCCTAGTGCGCAGTCTTTCCACTGTTCGACACTCTATTTCGTAGATGTAAATAAGCAATAACACGGAGCCCTTGGAAGAGTGCATTATTTCGCCACTTTTTCACCACTAAGTAAAGTGGTGAATGACGCACTCTTCCGTGGATGTAATCAAGTAATTACACGGAGCCCTTCAAATAATGCATAATATCGCCACTGCTTCACCACTCTATTTCGTAAATGTAATCAAAACAAAGCAACATTAACAACATCCCAAGTTTAATATTTTGCTTGAATATTATCGGTAGCACAAATGGCCGTGAAGCTGATTACAAACTTTTAATCGATTGTAGAATATGTACATTTTATCACCTAAAAATCTTTGTATAGCATTCCTCAGTTATTTTACATGTAAGTAGCGGCTGCCCACGGCTTTAATATAAAATAAATAGTTGTAATAACCCAGCGTAACTGGAGGACCCAGGCAAATTATCTACCCCATTCTACCACTTACCTCACTCGTCCCACTACGCCCTACCCACACCGGCCTAACCCTCCTTGCCTCATCATTGAAATAAAAAAAAAGAATAAATAAAATCTGACCACGCGTTAATGAATTATGGCCAATTTTACATTTTTCTTTTATCCCTTTCCCAGGATAACCCCTAAATTAAACGGGATAAAAAGGAGCCTATAACCTTCGGAACATGAAACATGCGCCAGCCAAATTTCGTTACGATTGGTCCAGTAAATACGGCGTGAAACGCGGCCGGGTACCGACAAACAGATAGAAAAAAATTCTGAAATCTCAAAATATGTTCTGCTGCCCATTTTAAGTCGTCTGGACTATTTTTTTTAAATATCTTTAATGTACATACATAGGGTTTGTTTATTTGCAGAATAAGTGTTACAATAACACGTTTATTATTATTATAAAATTTACATTTCAGCTCATTCTATCCTTCTAGGGTGTGCAAATTATAATGATTTTTACAAATTTTAAATAGATTTAAAAATAAATAGATATCTGACTTGACCTACACCCGGGAGTTGAGGCCATTATAATAAAATACACCAATAAGTTCACTACACCGACTTTTTTGACATTATTCTCTCAGAGAATAGTCCCAATGTTTTTCCGCAACGGATGATGAAGCCCGTTATTTTAGGAAGAATGTTAAATTATATGAAACAAATCTGATGTTTAATACAAACAATAATTAAATAGAAAATTGTTTGACGTAATTTCATTAATATTGGGATTAACGTTCGCCTACGACTTGAAGTTTTAATTTGTCTTCCAAGTAACGTTACCAACTCCGTCATAAGCATAAAAGTATTATATATATGATTAAGTTCAGGTATTTATTCAGCATATTATATAAATAACTATCCCTGGACATAACACACATTAATCCCACCCCAAAGTAAGCAAATTATTTGCTTGTATCATGGGTTTTAAACTAATGTGTTCCATTATTAAATAGTTATGACATTAACGGGTCAAAACACGTTTAAAACTTACTTGTGTTTTATGTCTCGACGTTTCAATCCTGTCCTCTCGTGACCACGGTCCTTGTAACATGACTTTATACACAGAAATACTTACACCAGAAATACCAGAATAAATTTTATAAACACCTAGACCAGAAATGTGAAGGTCATACATCACACAAACGCCCGCTACCGTTGGGAATCGAACCCGAATCTCGCTATGCGTCGACGTGGTAAGGCAACTGCGCTCACCACTCAACCGGCGAGAAGGTCCGATACGGACGGACATTTAATCCAATACAATTTATATTCCAACAAACTAAAAACTTTATATAAATAGATCAGCTTGTACTGAAAGTAGGCCTTCGCCAGAGTAGAGCGTGGGGAGAGGGGTTTACTCATAATCATAGTCGATAAAAGGGTAGGGCAGTGTATGTTTGTTACGGATTGTGTTGTCTCCCGGAGGCGCTACCGCCCGCTTTCCGGACGGGCCCATTACTATACCCACGGGTAGACCTTGGGTGGTGCGATTTTACTCTGCCGTCACCACACAGCTCACCTATTACATCATGAGTCCGCTACAATATAAAGGTACGTTCTGGCAACCTTAACACACAGGTGAAGCCGTGGATATACATGGATATACATGATATATAGTTATATACATATCATAGCGATACACCTTACTACATAACTACTGCATAAAACAGATGCTTCCGTTAATGGATATAATATGTAGGTATATAAAATTCCTTGTACATAATTACTAGTTTTGTTTATATAAAAACTACTCAGTCTATAAGGAATATAAAAACCTTAAATATTTCCAAAGTATTTGTAAGCTATTTTAATATATTGTTGTAATATTTCACTTCCGTAACCTTTCTCGTGAACTGTCAAACTGTATTTATATTCACGTTAAACTGGTACATTTTAATTAGTGGGGCTAGTTCTTGCATGTTCCGTATTTGGTTTGGTAATTTAATCCGGAAATGACGTGTTGGCCAAAGTTGTAATACAAAGCGGTTACCTTCTGACCCCGGGTCCCTTTAAGGGTAAAACCATAACGTGAAGTTAGATTAATTATAGTACAATGGAGAGCCAACAATTGTCATCGGTAATTTGTGTATACATTAGACATGAGGTAAATTATCTCCTTCTTACACTGAGTAATGAATAATATTTAGCTGTTAGTCAATTAAATTTGTATTTCCATCAATATTCCAATAAATTAATTTCCAATAAATTAACCCGCCTCAGCTTAGCTCGGGTCCAACCTAAATATTATATATAAACGCAAAGGTGATTGACTGACTGATTTATCAACGCATTATCGATTTATCAACGCACAGCCCAAACTAAATCGAGTTGAAATTTGGCATTCAGATAACCTCTATGATGTAAGCATCCGTTAAGAAAGATTTTGATAAAATCTACCCCCAAGGGGATAAAATAGAGGATGAAAGTTTGTTTGAAACTTCGTAAATTTTCAACTGATCGAATTTAAATTGAAGATTGCAGCTACTATGTGAAAGTGTTCGCCTAATATATGTAATTTATCGCGATAACCAAATTCCACTCGGGCATACCGCGAACGGAAAGCTAGTATTGATACAAATATTTACCATGGTAAATGCTCCGAGGAACTATTTGATTTGATTCCCGCCGCTGAGTTTCATCGCCGGATATCGCATCGGAGTCTTGAGTACTATGCGACCACCTTGATATGTGGCCTCCTCTACCGTGCGATTCCGAAGACATTTTTTTCCTTGTACAACACCTTTATGGAGCTACCCAAAACGATATTTCCAAATGAAAACGAATGGGGGGCCTTTAAGAAAAGAGCGCACTCATTCCTAAAAGGTCAGCAACGCACATGTGAGACCTCTAGTGTTGCAGATGTTCGTGGGTGACGGTGATCACTTACCATCAGATGACCCACCTGCCCGTTTGCTTCCTCTTACATATAAAAAAAACATATTTGGATTTTGTTCACAGTTCACAGCCAAGCATAGTTTTTGTATTGAACTTAACTCTCCTTTTTACATTTATGTTTTTGGTGGGATTTAAATTGCTTGCTCTAACATTAAAGAAAATATATATAAGTCAAGAAGGAGAATCTGAATTTTATATCCGAGTTTCCGGTGTGGTGTTCGTTGGTAATGTCTGCTCATGGGTACCGTAAAAAGGGATTAAGACTCGTTCTGGAGGTGGGTAGCAGCGTTTTCCGGAGATAACACCGTTCGTACCTATACACTAGAGTCACAAACCCAACTATCGAGCGTGGTGCCTATGAACAAAACCCCTTATACACTGAGGGAGGCCCACGTTCAACAGTGGGCTATAACAGGCTCACGACTTAATAATTGAAATCCAAGTTTGACACTTCTCGCAAAAAATGTGATAATAATACACTTACAGTGTTATTTTAACTACATTTTCTGTGATATATAAGAAACCTTCACACCTATTATTCTTGAAAAGCTAGGCAGAGGTATGCTAGTATCTCCACGACTCGTAAGTCCAGTAGATATATTAGAACACCCACGATTAGCCAAGGTACTAGAGTCCATGATGTGATAGTTGGCAAGCCTATCGCCACTTCGGGCATATTCCAATCCCGGGCAATGTCATGCTTACTCAGAATAATCTGTATATTTTTTTAAAGAAAAGTTGCCCGACCTGGGAATTGAATTCGGGACCTAAACAGCTAGCGGTCTTAACAGGCGACAGCCGTACCGTTTCACCGCATATGCCCTAAGTATTCTTTAAAAAATATTCAATATATAGTTTTGACTTTCCTACGACCTTATTATATGTTAAGATGATAATAATTGTCAGCCCTACTTCTTCTGGAACAATACCAGCCTAAATGACACCAACTTATAAATTGCATCTATACATATACTGTTTCTCTACTATTCTTGATTAAACGGCAAGGATCTTCGCGTGAAGATATGTGTATGAGTGTATGCCATTACAAAAGCACCAATAAAAATGTTAATCGTAATACTGCACTTATAACAATTAATTACACTTACGATAAATTGCTACAATTAATTCTGTATTTTTCCACTTTGGGAATGCCCACAAAGGTAACACGTGTTTTTGCTTCCTACATAGCTACTTCTAAGTAGTCGTTTTATTAAGAATGACTGAATAAGACCACACTTACATAGGGTCGATTACATTGAATCACATACTTATGCCGGTCCAGTATTTTTTGTAGGTCGAAACTCATACCCATTCGCGCGTTAAGTATCATATATTTCTCGCGCGCACGCTTACCGCGAGCTACGGTCTACAATTATGACAGGTTTCGCAGGTACATTTCACAACACCTGGCATTTCAGTGAGCATAAATGGCTCATCTAACTTCCGCCTAGCATTTATATAAATTACAAGCAGTTTCCTATGGCCTCGTCTTCGTATCGTTCTTCGTCCTGTTAATGCAACTTGTTATTAATAAAATAATCTAAAAAATATATATATAATAATAGTGTAGAATAGTGAATTCTGTACATTGAATATATTTAAAAAGAACAGTCCAGAAGACTAACAATAGGCAGCAAAATATATTTTTAGAATTTTTGTCTATCTGTATGTCCGTCTGTCTGTACCCCCGGCCACGGTTCTTGGCGAATCTACTGGGCCGATCGTAACGATATTTGGCTGGCGCATACTTTATATTCCGAGAAAGGTTATAGGATACTTTTTAGCAGACAAAAGACCAAAACGTAAAATTGGCCATAATTTATTAACGCGTAATTTGACTTCATTTAATATTTTTTTGTTTGTTAGATGGGATGTGGAGAGGTGGAATTTGATTTATAGGGACGAGTGTAGTTGGTTGAGAAGGGAAGGAATGGAGATGCTGGGGACTGGTGAGGATTGGTGGGGATCATCCCCACCAATCGTCACCATTCCCCGCCAGTCGCCAGTAGTCCCCACCGGTCTCCACCATTCTCCAACAGTCATTAGCAGTCTCCACACAAGAATAGTTTGTTAAAAATAGAAACGCGTGCGAAGCCGTGGGCAACACCTGGTATTTAATAATATTATTGTATAATGATGTAAGGGGTAGATTGATGGTGAAATGGTGGTCGCTAGCACAAGCCATGAGAATGACTCAACAAATATATTCTGTAGTGAGAAGAACCTAGTATATTTATTTATTTTATATTTATTTAACTTTATTGTACACCAAACAAATAAGTTTGTACAAAAGACGAACTTAATGCCTTTCGGCATTCTCCACCAGTCAAACCCATACATTAGATTTTCATTTCGAGACTTACATTTGAAATATGTCTATATGTTTTACTGTGTGTGTGTTAGATTAACGGCCAATCCCAATATTGAATCTTCGATTGACCGATCACGGCGATCTGAGATAGAAACCAATTTTTTGATTGATCATTCAAATAATTTCAATCTAAAGATTGATTATTAAAACATTTTATATAACAATCGGATCGAAATTTCAATCGAAGATCGGCAAAAATGGATTGAGATCGCTTATTGGTATCCGCCGTAAGTCGAATTCGAATACATGAATTCGGGTTTCCTCACAAAATTTCCCTTCACGATAATATCACTCAAAAAAAATTAAGTTAGATAGACTCGATGGTTCATGGCGGAGTTCGAATCTGGACTACTCAAATGGAAATCTGAAACTCTTACATATAAAAGAAATAAAAAACACTAACATTTTTAAAATTAGTAAGGATGTAGCCAATTTGAGATGAGAGTAGAGAACTAAAACGATCCAAATCTTTTACCGTATTCAACAACGCTAACTAAAAATATATTCTAGGAATGCCTGAGATAAGTTTATCACGGTGTCGCAGAAGACAATGTATGCTTAGTCTAAGATCCGAGATTATAAAATACTAGCGGCCCGCCCCGGCTTCGCACGGGTATTTAATAAAAAATTCAAAACAGTAAACATTTTAACACACCCACACACGCATACATGCGCACGCGCACATAAATTTATTATATAGACAAATGTCGATTTACCATAGCAGTGCCATCTATTGATTACTTACTCAATCCAGTCGAAAAGTATCGACATCTGTTAGAATCTTTTGG
>DVZN01001429.1:0-10204 GCA_018237365.1 Caria ino melicerta
TTTATACTGTGACTTTTTCAACTCTGACATTGGCAAAATCACCGTAATCTCGGTGGAGTCCAAATAACCAAAAAAATGAATTGAATATCAAGTTTAAAGCTTAAGCTGAAATTATTCTGATAAATTGCTCTTTTGAATCATTGAAGAAGGAGATGACTAGTTCACCTTACTTTTATGCCCAAATATTCATATTCTGTGGCAATGGTCTGACAACATGGCATTATCACAGACTAAGGAAGCATTTTTACTTTTAACTACAAAATTCATCACCTTTTAATCACAAATTTTTGTAATAAGAATAGCCAAAAATAAATTCTCTAGCGTTTAAGACATTCCTGATATTTAAACGCTACATAATAATATCACTTCAAATAAAATTATGTTTGAAGATTTGCCATTGTTATTTACCGGCTAGATACTGTTACCATTTCTAATTATTTATTGAAATAAGATACTCACGACATCATTTTGTTTTATTTGTCGATGATTCGGTCCATTTGCATAGATCATAATCACGACGGGATAAATAAAATAATATCCTGCATAAATAAAATATATAAATAATATTTGATGACTTCAATTTAAAATCATAAATACTGTTAGGTAAATACCTAGCCCAAATCTATCCTGTATATTTACGCTTCTAAATTTGTCAGTAGCGAATATTGATGCAAATTGATTAAACGCAAACTAAAATATCCATCTAATAGTTTCCAAATTTAATTACTGACTAAATTTGTTTTTCGAAGGTTAGTTTACGTAGTTTTTAAAAATCATTTTTAATCGCTTCACATTTTTTTCAACCATCGCACGCCGCGTTACAGCTAGCCGCGGAGTACTCACTCATTCGAGCAAGAATTTAAAAAAGTTTTACTTACATTGTTATGATATAAAACCACACCACATTCTGTTAGTCGGTTTTAAAGTTCTGCTAGAGTTTCGCAACGGTTTGTCCGGATTGCTACCACCATCGCCTTATTTGTTCCTTCCGCCATAAGGTCAGCGCTTGCCATTGAAGTGGTTAATTTATCACTATTACCATCTTCAGTTTCTACAGTTCAGTGGACTGCGACAGGCTGATGAATGAATATTAGAATGGTATGGTTCTTGTGCTATTCCTTTGGCGTACAAATCTGGTATTGTTTTCTTAAAATATATAAAAATATGCTTAAGTAAATATAAATTATTTTTTAGTGTTAAAAAAGTTACTAATCAAGTTTTTATATTCTTTTTAGCCCATCGTGTATGAAGGACAGGACAAAAATCCAGAAATGTGCAGAGTGCTGTTGACCCATGAAGTTATGTGCAGGTAAATATATACATTTGATATCTGACCTGACCTGTCATTGCAAGGTAGCTTAATTGGACTGTACTTATTAAAATTAGCTTAACTTTTTTTAATGATCTATTAGACTCTACAACAGATATAACAATGCAAAATCTCCAACCTTTATTTTTTCATTATAATCGCCGTTTCGAGATAGCGATCTTTACGAAGTCTATAAAATTGTATCAGTTATCTAAATATCTAAAATCTAAATTCGTCGTTGATTCTACATTTATTCGTACAATTTTGGCATGGTCTATCACGTTCAGGTGTATGTTGATTTAGGATAAGTACTTTAAAATGCTTATTCTGAAAGCTTAAACGTATTGAAAACTATTATTTCTAAGTTATGAAAGTCTCTTTTGAGAAATACACAAACTTGTCACGATGCTTAACATCCAGTCTTCAGGTTGGCAACGCACCATTACGACCTTTGGTATCTACAGTACAGGCGGCGTGTATTTCATACTATCAGAATTCTTACAATTTTGCTTGTTTTCCAATAAAGAAAATCTGGCCCCATATGTGAATTATGAGAAAGGTCTTCAATTATGTGTATAACCGATACGTTTGTCTGATGATTGTGACTTCTACTAACTTAACTAAGTTCTTCCGCCTGGGATAGTATCTACCGCCTTACCATTCCTAGTGTCTTAAGGACACTTACTCCTTATTGCCTTGTTCAGATTTAAATAGCTTTATACAAACCTCAGGTATTTGTAATCATCATGAAATTCGTTGGCTTGTTGTGACAATGACATCACTATTGAAGTATTATAAAAGAATTTTGAAATAAGAAATATCCAAAGAATCAGACAGCGAATTAATCAAGTTGAGATACAAATATTGTTGCATGTCATCTTTCTCAAATAACACGGAATAAAGTATGGTGAAGAACATTCATCAATAAAATATTTCAGTTATGTGACAGTTTAGAAAAACTAGTTTTGTTGATAAATGTCAGCAATAAAAATACTTCTCAATACTAATAAAGTATGGGTGTAGTTTGCTTTTGTTTATTTTTATTATTTTATTTAGTAGGTACGCTAAATTACAGGCAATTCGCAAGCTGAATTATTGATTGTATTATTTTTAATAAGTACAAAATAAAATGAAAAAATATGATACAAATATTTATGTAAAATAATTGTCTTAAATAATGATGTTTGTACATAGTTTTTATATGAAAATTGAATCACCTTAAAATATTTTATCTTAATTATTACTTATATTTATTCATGCTACGTCGCGTCTGTCTGTCTGTTTGCGATCAATTCTAAAACCATTTAACAGATTTTCAAGCTGTTTTAATAACATACAAGTGATTCTAGAGGAAGGTTTGGTTTAAATTGATTAAAA
Organism: Caria ino melicerta; assembly: GCA_018237365.1. NCBI lineage: Eukaryota > Metazoa > Arthropoda > Insecta > Lepidoptera > Riodinidae > Caria > Caria ino. The sequence goes on from DVZN01001429.1 coordinate 2,687, forward strand.
TACGACGATACTTGTAGAAATATCCGAATTTGTATTGCTAATAAAATAATAATTTCATTATAATAAATTATTGATTGAGCCAAGACAGTCGCTCGTTTACGGAAACGAGATTTTACAGGGGCTAACATTTTAAATTTCCAATAATAGTATTTAGAACACATCCGTGGGTTAAGTTGCAAACAATGGATAACTTTCACAAGTATGTCATAAAACTAAATAAATATATAATAGACGGCAAATATAATATAACAGTAAACAGTACATTACATTTGTGTAACGGTATTTGAAACTCAATCAAGTGACTGTAATTATTTAATTAATTATAGGAGTTTAACAAACAACCCATATGGATCAACAAAGAATTGAATGTCCTTATTAAATTAACCATTTGTTGGGGGCAAGTTTTCCTGTAAATGTAGTGCCTCTCGTCTCTGTGCTTGTGTTCTACAGTATAGGGATGTCAGAGAATATCGATTTTGTTATTTTTTATTTAATTACAAATGTATACGAGCATAAATATAGTCTTTCTACGGCAAAGTCATTTGTAACATTAGTGTTGTTGTTGCGACATCAATTAATTCGCATTAAGTTGTTTAATGTCACTTGAATATCTCTATATCATGGCTCTCCAAGAATATCATACCCGCGATGTCGTTTCTCATGTATCTCAAAATTGTTTTTTTAAGACAACCAACAGTTCGTATGGTAAAACTTTCTCATCATATATAACTCACTATGACACTACGACAACTAAATATGACAGGAGAAAAATCTAGTCAGTCATAGATTTAATTTCATTAACAAAGCGCACATTATTATTATTAGGAAACTTAATCGAGTGACTACGTAATTAAGAGACACTAGCCACAATCCTCATGAATCAACAAAGATGTGAATGTCCTTATTAATTTAACCATTTGTTTGGGGTGGTTTTTCCGGTCGTAACTGTAACGCGTCTCGCCAATACACCCGTGTACTTGTGTTCTACGGACTAGGGATGTTTGAAAACATCGATACGGTATTCTTATTTTCTGAGCAACTTTAACGTAAACTAAAAATTATATCTTATATTATGTATTCTTCTCATCAATGAGATGATTTTAATGAAGCTATTTAATGTTATAAATTCATGTGAAACAATATCGACTAGTTGAATTATTACAACATTATAATCTTACAACGTTATATGGGAAACAACGAATGGCCTTAAAATTTTACTATTTGTTTGATGTAGTTTTTCCCATCGTCATCATAACGCGACTCATCACTACACTTGTGTGTGCGAATCTTTGAGATCATCATTTTAATATTATATTTCTTAACAATTATAACATTAACTTGATACAGTAAGCTGCAAAAGTGCAAGATTTACCTAAAGTTTTAAATAAAAAGTTATGTTTTAGTTTGTATCAAACTCCGCCATAAAAATACTATTTGACATTAAAAATTGAATTATGTTACGCTTTTTTTCGCAGTTAAATAAAATTTTAATAAAATTTAAAAAGTATTTGGCACTGCACTTTTTATTCACAATTTTACAACAAAACATACAATTGCTTACAATCCTAAATAATAACTAAAATTTAATTATGACTTATTCGTCTTTTTTCGTTTAGTCATGAGGAAGGAAAAATAATCAATGACTTTTTTGGAAAAACTATACCTTCTTCGTATAATTATTTAAGCTTTGCATTAGGAATTAAAGTTTAAAATATAAGTTCTTCAAGAAATTATCGAGATATTTTTATAGAAACTTACAAAATCACAGATACATATTAAAGTAAACGTGATATATTTTACAACCTGCTTAAGCCACCATCGATATATTTGCAGCATCGATCATCACTACAGTAAAGTCTGCGTCTGTGTTTGCAATTAAAATTTTATTCTACCTTAGACGCAATATCTACGTCGCATTTAACGCGATATGTGCGTCCCTTTTCCACGTCTTCAGGGGAGGAGTCTCTAGGGAGTCTGTCCTTTCAATGTCTTTGCCCTTTGCGCCAAAGGAGCCATGATAGGGCGCGTGTTCTAAGCTTACTCCATATAAAGTTAGCTTGTTTTGTTGATTTTATTTTTATTAGTTGTTTAATGTGATCCTGTTTCATGGATGAATTTCTTTGTCACATGATTAGTGTTCACGAAATATAAAGCTAAGGCAGTGTTCACACCATGTCAAATAAACCCGAAAAGCAATGAATCTAACAGCTAAATTGCAGGGTAGTATTAGTTTTATTAATTGTTCAATGTGATCCTGTTTCATGGATAAATTTCTTTGTCACATAATTAGTGTTTAAGAAATCTATAGCTAAAGCAGTGTTCACACCAAGTTAAGCAAACCCGAAAAGCAATGAATCTAATAGCTATATTTCAGGGTAATATTAGTTTTATTAGTTGTTTAATGTGGTCCTGTTTCATGGATATTTTTTTTTACATGACTAGTGTTTAAGAAATCTAAAGCTAAGGCAGTGATCACACCAAGTCGAGCAAACCTAAACAATCAATGACACTAACAGCTAAATGTAAGATAGTATTTTTAAAATAAATGCTTAAAATGTTAACAAAAGTGTACTTCTTAAAGTATCATATCTAGATAAGAATAAATTCTAAAAAAGTATAAATTATTATAATAGATAATAGCAAAAAATAAAAATACTAAAAGTTCCTTAAAACGATGGCCTCCTTTTTGAAGCGTTTTTTTGTAAAAAAAATATAATTTTAGATTCCGAAACTTAGAAGGGATAGAATTCTTAATGTAAGATAGCGATTCTTTTCATTCTTTGAAAGGTGGAGTTTTATAAAATACTTTCTTAGAAGAAGTCAACGTTTTAAAACTGTTTTTAGTGTGCCAAATTTCAGTTTGATCCATCCAGTTAGGTCTGTGCATTCATATTATGTAGAACAGTGTGATTGCGGTTGTACAAATCGTAGATATATTTTTTTCTAATCTACACAAAATAGTTGTTGCTGGTTTTGACCTGGTTTTAAAATTATTTGGATAGTAGTAATTATATTTATACAAAACACACACTTGTACTTTTCCACAGAAAATTACAAGTGTGTGTTTTTGATAAATATAATATACAATGGAATTCCATCAAGTGCCGATGAAGGAAAGTATAGATTAGATAGTAGTAGTCAGTAATTTAGATTTAGTAGTAGTTAGTACTTTTGTTCCGGTTTGGGGGGTAAGATAGCCGGTAAACTTACTTTTGTATGAGTCCTAACATCTCGGTCTCGGGTTGACAACGCACCATTACCACCTTTGATGTTCCATCCTTTTTTGTGCCCTCAGGCTGTTTGAACTGCTTAGGAGTGAAATTCGCTGCCTTCGAGTGTATTTCCTGAACATTATAACCTAGACATCTTTAAGGCCCGAGTGAATAGATGTTCTTTGGCAGGCATGATCCATTTTCGGCCGCATCGTTACTCAATATCTGGTGAAATGGCGGTCAAATGATAAAAAAAAAACTAAAAAAGGTCTGCCTATTAGTAATTCTATTCATAAAATTAATTTTTAGGCTAATATTGTTTTCTGTGTATGAAACTAATATATAAATTTCTTCCAGTCGATGCTGCGATAAGAAAAGTTGCGGAAATAGAAATGAAACCCCTTCAGACCCTGTAATTATAGATCGGTAAGTGATTTTAAATCACCGTTATATAAGATACCAGCTCACCCCGCAAACGTTGTTATGCTTTTAAATTGTTTCTACATTTATTAAGATATAGAGTTTTGTGATAGAGGCGTGAATATTAAAGGCTGTATGTATTTTTAATGCCACATCATAAAAAAATGATCAAAATATTAAAAAAAAATAGGGCTAGCTACCCGTATCATTTAAGGGCATGAATAATATTTTTTTAGACCTACGGAATATACAAATGAAATTGCATGGAAATCGGTATAGCCGTTATGGAGGAGTATGGCAACTAACAGCGTGACATTAGTATTTTATATACATAGAGATTTAAGAATTGATCGAATTGAATATGTTATATATATATATATATATATATATATATATATATATATAAAGCCACTTTTTGTTTTACATAGCTCAAAAAATCTGTTGAATAGAGTATTTTGCTACTCGTGCAAAGCGTGCAAATATAATATATACCTACTTACACACATCAGCCCACATCAGCGTATTGACGTAGGCCTCCCCCAAAGTATACAGGGCACAATCTCCCGCTTTCATCATCCAGTCACTACCAGCTGCCCTTTTTATGTTATCGGTCCATCTGGCCGGAAGGCGTCCAACACTACGTTTACCAAGCCGTGGCCACCATTCAAGAACCCGTTTACTCCACCGACCATCGGTTCTGCGATGTGACCAGCCCACTGTCACTTCAGTTTGCTACACTTCCGAACTATGTCCGTTACTTTGGTCTTCTGTCTAATAATTTCGTTTCGTACTCTATCTCTAAGTGAGATTCCGAGCATAGGCCTTTCCATAGCTCTCTGAGTGTCATGCAGTCGGTGGGCCAGGTTTACCGTCATGTTCCCGTCACGCCATCCCTACTTCAAAAGACTATTTTATACTGCCCAAATATTCAAACAGAGTTGTGCTAACAACTATACTTAATTTATTCTGAAAAAAGACCATCTACCACCAAGGATAAAAACGTCAAAAAGATAATCTTCACTACATAGTATAAAACAGGAGGGTGGGGTCAAAAGTCGCCGAAACCGGCGTGTATATATGGAGTAATGAATGTGGAGGAAGCTAGGCAAGTATATAGGAGTCGTGACACTAGGCACTCGATACTCCCTGTCTACTCCGTAAGGGACTTAGCGTGAAGATATATGTATGTATATTATACATATATTAGTATAAAACACCTTCTCTGTCCCTTATCCTTAGCTCTTTGAAACTACGCAACGGATTTTGATGTGGCTTTTTAATAGATAGAGAGATTCAAGAGGAAGTTTTATACATATAAAACATGCATTAAATAATAGAGAAACACTGATAAGTTTAGAGGTTTCTAATGTGATGTCTGGGAGACACATTCTGTAAAATATTAAATATCAGTTTCGCATCCGTGTGAAGCTGGGACGAGTCGTATAGTATACACCAGTAGAAATGTTATTCAACTTAATCCTTAACTTACCCTCTCATCTTTGCCAAAACTTTAACGTAGAAATCTTAAATAGTTAAACATTCCTCTTTGATCTCATCCCAAAGGGCCTAACTCAATATGTTCCCGAAAATGGATATATCATGTAATTATGTAATGTATCTTTGCATCAAATTCATTACTTGGGTTTCTTATGAATATACTCAAAGGTGAACTCTTTTGAACTTACAAGAATTGATTTCAAATAACCCTCCACCTCCCATTTCCTTTCCTATGTCTCGGTATATAGAGCAAAACGTCGGGAGAGGCACGTGGTACTCTAAAAATAACACACGCACCTTTGATCTCCCTACAAACTGTTTAAAATAACCGCTTATATCTCGTCACCCACCCCCTTCTAGGGCTAAACGTCACAAAACCAGAACGCGTCAGGATGCAATCTTCACAAAATGGTACCTGTCTTTTCAAGTCTTCAGTTAAACTGTAGACGTTCGGTATGCCATGAGTGCGCAAACTCGCGCAAGGCCTCAAAGTTAATCGGACTTCAAGGTCTTCGTGGATAATGGGCCCAATATCTGACCTAACTATTTTTCCTAACATCACTTTTCGGGCATTATTGTCGAATTACACTCCCACAGAGTGTGATCTCGACTTTCGTTAGCTTCGCCACAGGGACAAATAGCTGAGTCCGTCAATGTTAACTTGTGCAGACGTTGTCGGAAACAACCATCCCCGGTTAAATCTGGGACATAACGTAGCCACCCAAGAACTTCAATACAAGAATTGTTTTATCAAATATCACGCCCATATATCCGCGAAAGGGTCAGCAGATGTACATACTAGTATGCACCCACGATTAGCCGACAATATTAGGTGCCATGATGTGACAGGTGGTAAGTCCGTCGCCAATCGGGCACAAATCAAATCCCAGGTAACGTTATGTTTTTCAGACAATCTGAAAAAACTCATAAATAGAACAAGTTGCCCGACCCGGTAATCAAACCCGGGACCATTCGCGTCAAAGTCGGACACCGACACCACTCGGCCACAGAAGCGGTAATAAAATAAATATTCTATTTTGCCCAAAACTCGTTTTATGAAGGTCAAGTAGGCCTATTTTATTTCGAAAAATATTATTTCTTGTAAAATGGCGTCCACCGTATATAACAATTATATTTATTTTATTTACTTAGTACTAGCGATCCGCCCCGGCTTTGCACGGGTGCAAATCTGACAGTTAATATACTACAGAATGTCTCTTACAGATTGATCAGTATTTCTCTAAACCTTGCTCTTAAATCACATCAAAATCCATTGCGTAGTTTTAGAGATCTAAGCATACATAGGGACATAGGGACAGAGAGAGAGAGCGACTTTGTTTTATACTATGTATTGATGAATATTTTGTAATTATTTAATTTCAATTGCAGGTACTGAGCCCACAGACAGCGATGTCCGTGGGGCAACGGTGTCTGTGCATCGTTGTACTACTCATACACACAGCTATTGGGACTGGAGAAGGTTGGTATTACAATACTTCATTCCTTATTTCATCAGCCTGGTGCTGTCCACTGCTGAACGTAGTACTCCTCCAGTATATAGGAGTGTTCTGGCTAGCCACCACGCCGCCGCGGTGTACAAACTGTCTTGTCTGTATACGAGGCGCTGCTGCCCACCTCACGAAAGGACCCTTAATCGTCTTTCACAAAACCGATCGGCAAGCATGGGGTGGTGCTATTCTAATCTGCCGAGCATCACACGGTAAAGTATTTTAGACTGTAAGTCTATGTAAAGCCTATAATGATGTAGCACCTGGATGACCAAGTTTCGCTAGTTATTTTTTTTTCAAGTATTTAATTATTTAAATAATCAAAATTCTTATTGTTTAAAAAATCTTTATTTTTGACGCCATCTGTTCATCGGTATGTAAAATACATCAACCTAGTTGTGTTTGCTAAAAAGTTTGCACGTAATAGATGGCTATTTTCGGTTGGCGTATATTTATAAAGAGAGAAATGAATGTGTAGGAAGCTAGGCAAATATGTAGGAGTCGTGACAATTGGCACTTGATACTCTCTGCTTACTCCGTAAGCGACTTGGCGTGAAGATATATATGTATTTTCGGTTGGCAAAAAGATTATTATAACGAGTTTTCACAGACATGGGACCTATCTAGATCGATTTTTTGTCCCCGAAAACGCTTACATTCAATTATATTAAAATCTCAACGAAATCTTTAGAATCGGTTAAGTGTTTCAAGCGTGACCTCCGCTTTAAGGAATTAAAACACGGTTAAGAACGATTCCAATTATAAAAATGTGAATTTTATCTGTAACGATAGACTCATTTGATTTGTGCATGAAAATGTTACCAAAAAGGGCATTACAATCGACGTAATCGATAAAAAGAATAAGAACGATAAATTCGACG
>DVZN01001430.1:0-10204 GCA_018237365.1 Caria ino melicerta
TACCGAGTGGCGCTATGTCGGGTGCGATGTCGCGAGTGCGGGGCGGGGCAGTATATTTACCGAGTGGCGCTATGTCGGGTGCGATGTCGCGAGTGCGGGGCGGGGCAGTATATTTACCGAGTGGCGCTATGTCGAGCGCGATATCGCGAGTGCGGGGCGGAGCGCGCGGCGGGGATAGCTCAGGCGTGGCCGCCGGCGTCACCGTCTCCTGCGTCGCTGCCCACCCGTCCTGTACAAATAAAACAATTGTCATTAGAAAATGTTCCACATACAAGTGTGGAATGTAGATAGACACTAAAGTATCATGACCAAACTGCAATAACAAAATATATTATATCTAACGCAATGTCTTCCTCACCTCTGGATCTTCTATCTCGGGCGCGATAGGCAGGAAGGCGAGCATGCTCTCGTCCTCGCCATCTTCGTCCGAGCTACAGAATGCTGCCACTGGCTCACACGTGGTCACATCTACCTGCATCACATAGATGACCATAGATCAATCATGATCTATTGAATTATCTAATTCAAATGATGAAAAATTGACAATTTTTTAATTTTTTTATGTGACGATCTCGGAAGAATAAACAAAAAAGAATTTTGACAATCGCTCAATAATTTGCCGCAAAATCGTGAACATGTAAAAAGTACATACAGTCTAACATAGTTCTCCTTACTCAGTCTATTAAAACTAAGAAACTTCTCCGAAGTATTTTCCATGACATTCTAAAATATTTCGGGTAACAAAACTATCCAAAACATTTTCCATGTTGTCCATTTAGCTAGTGAGACATAGAAGATGGATTCCATTGGTTTTAAATTCATTGTACAACCGGTCCATAGTAAAATATACACTGGACCAGTGTAAAACTTGTACCGACCCAGAGTAAGGTACTAAATATAGAGTAGCGGTATAGAAAATACGCATCAATATTATTAAAAAAAAATGTATTTTTTGTTTGCCTTTTTGTGTAGGCAAACAAGCATGCAGTTTCCCTGATATTAAGAAACACACGTCACCTTTAGTCATCAAAGTTGATAATGGTGTGTTGCCAACTCGAGGCCAGAATGTTAAGTTGTAACGTAACTGCCAGCTGTGACATTCAGCAACAACAATGTTTATAGGAGGCAGGTCTTAAGAGGTTCCCATTTCTGGTTTTGGATGTTTATTAAATTTGTTCTACTATTTATAAATGTATATCTATTTTCAATATTGTCGACTAACACCCATATTATAAGCAAATAATTTGTTTACTTTGGGTTTAGATCAATTTGTGTGATAAGTCCAGGAATATTTTTTTATTTATTTTATGCGTTTATGTTGCCTGCGGCTTCACACACATTTTTATTTCTTATAAAAATACAAAGCAAGATTTAAAAACCACATTATTAGTCCTATAAACAAATTCCACGCCACCCCATCACAACCACACCTCCGCAATTTTCCCTTCTATGTAGTGTGTAAAGGGGATGGGTGGATATTGGTAGGGATGGGTCATCCCCACTCTACATTACACTATCTACCCCATCCCACTCCACCTTAACCAACTCGTCTCCACCACGCCCTACCCCTCCGTACCCCATTATTCGAACAACAAAAGAGTAAATAAATTTAGACGAAGCGTTAATAAATTATGGCCCATTTGATATTGTATTTTATCCCCTCTCCCGGGAAAATTAAACGGGATAAAAAAGTAGTCTATAACCTTCTTAGGACCATAAAGTATACGCCAGCCGAATTTCATTACGATCGGTCCAGTAGATTCTGCGTGAACTGCAGCTGGGGTACAGACAGACAAAAATTCTGAAAATCTTGAAATACTATAGTGTTCTACTGAAATAAAAGTGGTTATATTTAATATCAAAAGTAGTTAGCCGTGTAGACTATTTTTTCGAAAATATCTTCAATATGCAGAATTCACTCTGTTACACTTTTATTCTATGTATAGTTAAAAGTTCTACATACAATATTTCATATTACCTCGACTTCTTCGTCGTCTCGACTGTCAGCGGCGAGGTCCACAGAGCGATCTTCGTCTTCTACGTCGAATTCACTCTCTCGTTCTTCGTATTCTACATTCTCGTCCAATTCCTTGAAGTCTGGCGCGAACGCAGACCAGTTTTCCACTTGATTTTGAGCCCATATTGACACAACTCCTGTAACATAAAGCCTAAAATGTTATTCCAGTTGGAAAATTATAAAACCTCTGTAATTGGGTTATAAAATTACAAATATAAAATTGTAAATATGTAAAAAAAAAAACTTAATGCAACAAAAGTTGCCTAAATAAAATTCATTTTAAAAGCTTTACGGCTTTGAATGCTACCGGCACTGACGCTAGCGATAATGGGATGTGTAGGGTATCACACGGTGTCGAGCAGACGTCCACCGTTGGTGCCATGCAATATCTTTACAAAGCAATACGTAAGGCTAAAAGTTACTGGAACTGTGTTGGCAACTAGGGATAGGATAGGTAAGTTCGCTCTTGGTGTAGTACAATGTGCAAGGTGTTGTACAGAAAGCTGTAAATTATAAGCACTGATGTTAGCTATGATGTGTCAATCAGGTGCAACATGATATTGTATAGCAGTTCGCTCCTGATGTACAATTTGTCTAAGAGATTGTATAGAAAGTTTTAAGTTACCAGCGCTGATGCAATGATGGGTCGGATGGGGTGCAAGTTTCAACACAACACGAGAAGCAGTTTCAACACGAGTAGCACTTTGCTCTTGAGCTCTCTGTACTTCTTGGACAAATTGTATGTTCTACAATTTGTTCAAGAAATTGTACGTCAGCTGTAAGTTACCGGCACTAATGCTAGTTATGGTGAGTCGGATGGGGTGCCATACGGCGTCGAGCAGCAGTTGGTCTTCAATGTAGAGCAATGTTTCTAAGAGTTGGTACAGAGAGCTGTAAGTTACCGGCACTGATGCTAGCTATGATGGGTCGAATGGGGTGCCACACGACGTCGAGCAGCAGCTCGCCCTTGGTGCCGTGCAGTATCTTGACGAGGTTGCCGATGGCCTTCTCCCAGATGTAGAGCGCGTGTTGCCGCGCCGAGCCCGCGCAGATGTACTCGCCGTCGCCTGAGAAACAACATTTCTTCCACGTTGTTCTACAACAATTACAGCTATATTATAGACAATTCCAATTTTAAACAAACTCAACTATTTAATGGAATATATTTCTACAAACGAGATTGTTTAGCTCAGAGTGTTGGAAACCAGAGTAACATAATTTGGTTGCAAGTGACCAATTTGCTTATTTAGGAGTTAGATCAATTTATGTATTTGTCCAGTGATATTTATTAATATTAGTAGGGATTTAAAAAACGAATCATAATTACAGATTCAAATAAGCACACGTTTTATATACTTATAATATGGAATAAAATAAAATTGTGAAAAGATAAATAAATAAATTAAATTAATAGTCTTACGGGTCAAAGACGATTGGATAAAACAAAAGTTTATTTTTATTTGATCTTGGAACTCATTTAACAATTTTAATCTGTGCTATTACAAATGAAATAGGCCAAAGAAATTAAAATTTGAAATAAATACATTTGTTACTGTACTGCCTGAGGGTGTAGCCAGGATTGTATAGGGGGTGGCATTTTTAGAGTAAAAAAAAAATGTTAAAAATCTATTACAGATCACACCAGTAGATACTTCAATTTCAATGCACACACAGTATGATCATTTTTGTGCCAATGCCGAGGGTGTATTGGCACAGACATGAGCTCCGGGCTCCTTTGCAGAATAGACAGGCAACTCATAAAAGGCAAGTATTGGCTTACTTTCACTAAAACCGTGACGTCTGACTAGGTGGTAGAGATTTGCGGCGGCTCGCCCGGGTGAAATAGTACCACCGCCTTATCTATTCCTACTGCCATAACTTCAGTGTTTTCCTGTGACGTATTCCAGTTTGAAGATTAAGGTAGCCGGTAAACTTACTTTTGCACGATGTCTAACATCCCAGCCTCAGGTTAGCAACGCACCTTTGGTGTCTAGAGGTGGCGTGAATTTCTTACCATCAGGAAATCCGTCTGTTTGCTTGCCTTCCAATATTATAAAAAATGCTTAAGAAATAAGCCGAATTAAGTAAAATTTCCAAAAATGTTGTTACTATTCTAACAATTTTGTTTAACATACTTATTAACAAGATCTTGAAGCTTCTGTATGGGTTCTGGTTCTCCATTCACTCCGCATTTCAGAACCGTATTTGTGTCATATACCCTTATAACTCGATCAGATGTGTTTACGAGGAAACAACTGAAAATGAATAATTGTATTTGTACAGGTTTCGACAAAAACTTGAGTTATTCAACATCCAAATTTTAAAATTTGCCTACTGTTCTGAAATATCATGTATATTACTGCTATATATTTCGCCTTTTATTCTCTTGCAATGGGAACCTTTCTCATATTAGCCCGACGGATTTCAGATGTAATTATTGCAGATTCTTATGATGAGGAACTGTTATATTATTACTAATACAAGTCGAGTTTACTTTTATATGCTCGATGTTTAAACTAAGTCACATTGGTTGTGGTTGTCAGTGGACTGGAGATGCGTGGTTGCCTTCAAATGTCAAAGGGATGAGTTCTTTCTAACATGATGTGGCGTCTGACAACTGAACAATCTGTTGTTCAGGATGACAAATACATTGCTGATTATCATTAAACATAGTTAAGTATACATAATTTATAAAAATCACTTATACTTTTCCACAATTTCTTTTATTGTTTTAGCCAACCGGTTTTGCTGGCATTTTTGTTATAATATAATTTGTATTATAATATAATTTTATATATAGTACAGTATTAGCATTGTATTAGAAAATTCTCCCTGATTAATGGGGAAAAAATCAGTATTTTGGTGATGACAATGACAACCCAGTATTTTGGTTTGTTTACCAATGTCAGTCTCTAAATGTGTTTTATCTAAATACCGTCAGTCCAGTATGACATTTGAATTCAGTTAAATTGTAAAAGTTTTGTCTTAAGTTGTGATTGCCCTGAAGATGCTTATACAGCAAAACTGGTTGGCTAAAACAATAAAAGAAATTGTGGAAAAGTATAAGTGATTTTTATAAATTGTGTTTACAATGGAATTCCACCAAGTACCTACGATAAGAAGTATATAAACTATAGTTAAGTATCATATGTTCTATTTTCACGACAGGCTTTTACCCTAATGGAACCGTATAAGAAATAAAATAAAAACAACTAAACGAAAAATAATAACATTAGGAAACAAATTCATATGGGAATCAATAGCTTAATTAAAAAACATATTAAATGTGATTTGTCATTCATTCATTCATCGGCCTGTTGCAGTACACTGCTGGACGTCGTCCTCACCCAGTATATAGAGAAGTTTTGCCCATATTCACCACACATGGCAGATGAGTTGGTAACAGCAGTGTTTGTTTGTTTTGGACTGTGTTGTCTCTGGGAGGTGATGCTGCCCACTCCCCACAGGCCCGCACATCGCCTTTTACAATACCCACTGACAAATAAGGGGTGGTGTGATTCTACTCTGTTGCCACCACACATCCGCGTGAAATTAGCATGCAAATTTTTTTTATTGGAATGTGCTCAAAATCGTCACCTGATTGTACCTCAATATTTACGGAGAGTACTATAGAACCCAGTATATAAAATTGGCCAGGAATGCCATTTGCATGCATTTGCATGCTAATTGCACGCGGGTCCACCACAAGGCTATTATTATACATATATGTAATTATATAAAATAAATATTTATTCTCATGAACTAAAAAACTTGTGCAAAACTTAATACATACTCTCCTCTTCTAGCAAATTCAATACTTTTAATTCCTGTTGTACTTGATGTTCCAACTGTGATTTTGAAACTAGCTTTTACTGTTAGAGTTTGAGAATCTAAGATTAATATCTTTCCTTTTGCATTTCCTGTGTACACATAGTCACCTCTCCTATCAAAAGATGCTATAACATTTATATCCCCCTAAAAGCAGAAATTATAAATTAAAATATAAGATATTACATACAAATATATCAATAAAAGAATTGTTTATTTATCCATGCAAACTTATGTATTGCAATAAATTATAAACAGATTAAATAAATTATTGAGTATTATCGATTCCCGGGTCGGCAACTTGTTATAAGTATGAGTTTTTTCAGTTTTTGTGAAAAACACAATGTTGCTTGGGATTGGATTTTTGCCCGATTGGCGACGGACTTACCGTCCATCACATAATGGGACTTAATATTGTCATGGGTGCATACTAGTATGTACATCTGCCTACTCTTCCGAGGATATATGGGCGTGATGATATTTATTTATTGAGTAGTTTTGTAAAGGAAATGCTAATAATATATTGGATTTTTTTTGTAAGCAAAATAATCTCTGAGTGCAATATGTTCAAAACAAGTGTTATAAAATTTGGTCAGCTTTAGAAAACATATATTTCGGGGATAAAGTGATGAAATATCTTATTATATGGTGAAACCACAATTCAGTTAGATTAAATTTAAAATGAGACATAATTGATATTAAACAAAATGTTTTCAGCACCTTTACTAGATTTAATTCAGAACTTAGATAAAATAGAAGACGGCTTATCTTAATAAGCTTACACATGAATAAAAAAACAAGATAAAAATGAACCAGAAAATGAAACTTACATCTTCATCAATGGGTAATATTTTATGTTCCCCGTCAGTATCAACTAACAATGCAGCATGCCTCATGGGACAGACAAGAAAACGCTTATCATTTCTTGGATCAAACTGGACTCTTAAAATTGGTGTAGGAAACCTATACCGCTGTTCACATTCACCAGATAATACATCCCATATACACACATTGTGATCTGTTGATGCTGAAAGTAACTGAAAAATGTGATATTATTAATTATTTTTAAATATATATAAGTATTATTAATATAGGTAAATAAGTACTTGATTTTGGCCACAACTTTGCCTGTCTAAAAGTCACCATCTAGTTTTAACATATAAAACTAATTACACTACACACACTTAACAAATCTTTTTAACCCTGTAAGGCAATAAGTTTTAATAAAAGGAATGATAATACTTTTGTAAAATTTTAATTAGATTAGACCTGAGAAATCAAGTTGTTCATTCAACCATCTAGCTTCCTTGTGGTAGCATAGTTGCCTTATCACTTTGCCAAATAGCGAAGCTAGGGTTTGATTCATGATGGGGTGGGCGTTTGTGTAATAAACATAGATATTTGCATTTTTGGGTCTGGGTGTTTATTAAATTTATTCTGGTATTCACATATGTATTTCAATGTATAATCTCATTAACACCCATAACGCAAGTAAATAATTTGCTTCCTTTGGGGTTAGATATGTGTGATTTGTCCAGGGATATTTATTTATAAGTTGTCCCATACAAAATTTGCCTCAGTTTTTCACCCCCTTAATAACTAGTATATTTTCTTTCTTATCAGATGCCTATATTATTCAATGAAAGCACACTCCTAGTATAAGGTTTCTATGATCAGCAGTTTAGACTGTGCGTCAATCCATTAGTCACTCAAGACAAGGGAAAATTATCATAATCCAAAATTTTGCTGTATACTCTTAAACATTTACCTCCCTTAACATTTTTGCTCCTTAGCCTGAGGATTTACCATAATAATCACTAGCTTCTTAGTTCAGGGGTGTGTATTGATAAACAGATATCACTGGGCTGTGTTTATAAGGAAAACATAGGTACTTGTACCTTCATATAAAATATATCATTTCTTTGCCTGATGATTTGCAAACTAGAACACATGCAGACTAAATTGAATGTCAAGATGTAATACACTTCCTTAGTCTTCCAAAGTAAATTAGGTGTTTTACAACAGGTTTCAGTATTCAATCTATCCTTCATTTTACCTACAGTTAACAGAGCAGCTATCTCCACTTATTGATATGGAGATATGAGATAAACCTATATCGACAACTTAACTTTTTTGATTATTAAATTTTAAATGCTGCTTTGCCACTCTTACCAAATTACCTCAAAACATTTTATACACCCATAAACATTCATAGGGGATTTAAACCTAAATTTATGTTATGTACGTAACGGTTTAAATAAATGAGTAATTCAGGTTGGAGCCCCTCATTGTACCAAAGACTTTTTATAACTTTTGTACATTATTGAGGCCTTTGTCAAGTGACAAGCAATCATGCAGAGTTAGCAAAATAAATAAAAACATTTTTTGAGTGCTTCTGTAGTGAAGGAAAACATCAAAAGGAAACCTAGGTATGTGTATTCAAATTTGGTTTCTCTTCTAGGGTGCAGAGGCTAGATAGCAGTCACTCTATGTAAAAACTGGTGCCCTTGTCAAATCCTTTAGGTTAAATAGCATCAAAAATCATCCAATACAGAAATAAGATAAGGCTAGAATGAAGATTAAATTTTATAGATAATAAATCATTCATCTTTGGATTAAAAGTCTTTTTACTATGCCTACCAATATTTTGTTTGTTCTTTTTGCAATCTGATCATGAAAATTATTGATTTTTTTCAAGATTTTAATTGTGTTGTGTTCAGTTGGTGATTAACTGTTTTAAAAATTATCAAATGTACCTAAACTGGGAATATTAAATACTGGTATTATAAGACTTACTTTTTTACAATTTCTCGACCAACTCAGGCTGCAAACAGGATACACATGGGCAGAAATTGATTTAGCTATACCTCGAGTAAGAAAATCCCAAATAAATATTCTTCCGTCATTACATCCTACAGCTAGCAAGGTGCCGCGGCGGTTAAATGAACACGTCGCTGCAAGAGATATGGAATCTAATGTGCCATCAAATTCCTGCAATAAATATAACCATACAAATACGAGCCGTGTTTATCAAAAACCGGTACCTTCCATATTTACTTAATTAATTGATTATACGTACCTCGGGGTAATTCTGACCAAAGGATTCTGAAAAAAATAAGTGAAATGTTGTTACTATTAGCGATTCAAACTAAAAGCACAGAATTAACTTGAACATTTCTTACCGAGTAATTCTAGATTCATGTTTTCTTGAATCTAGCCTGGATGATTAATTTGATTAAAATTTATTAGACAAGCATTAGAAAGTATATTTAAAAGGTAAAATTGTTTGTTTTGTTAAACTTATTCGAAATTCGAAAATTGTAGACTACAAGTCTACAACAATAGTTACTAGGTAGGTACTTTTGACTTTTGTAATTTGTTTATTTCATAGAGTATGTACGCAAAAGGTTTATTTCAATTAAGGATGTAAAATAATCGATTTATTAAAACATCGTTTATTAATCGATTTATTTTCAATCATAACCGATTTTTATTTGCGATTTTTTTTTATTTGCTTATAATCGATTTTACCAATCGTTTTTCATTTTCACCGCAACATTAAAGTCTATTGATATAATTTCTAGGTATTAACATTAACGGCACAGGTGCGTTAGGGTTTTTACTACGATGACATCCCATAAGTGCTTTCAATTTAATTTAGACGTCAACGAATTTCTAGATTTATTAAATATAATAGTTAAGATTGGTATTATGTTGGTTATAATTCGACAATTTAATTTGTGTTGATTTTCAGTTTATTAGTTTTTTTGACAATTTTACATGATGAAGTCATTAAAAAAGGATGATGAAAAGTTGCATATTTTTATGAATTGAATTATTATCTAAATATTATGTGTGTAATCGTGCTTTTCTATCTCGTATTCCGCACTCTAGCTTGCATGCTCGGCTTTGAATGGCATGGCATTTGACCGTTAACTCACCTTTAGTGACGATGTGATCAAAGATGGATCATGTCTACCTAGATACAATTTATTCACTCTGGCCTTAAATATGGTTGGATTATATTGTCCTGGAAATACACTCCACTCCTTAGCCGTTCGCATTAGAATAGACAAACTGAATCGTTTCGTGCGGATGGATTGTATATTTCGTACCTTCACGCCTATTATTCCCGAAGGGGTAAGCAGAGGTGTGCTAGTACCTCCACGACTCGTAAGTCCAGTAGACATAGTAGAACACCCACGATTAGCCGAGGTTCTAGAGCCCATGATGTGATAGGTGGCAAGCCTATCGCCACTTTCGACACATCGAACGGCACATTCCAATTCCGGGCAATGTCATGCTTACTCAGGATAATCTGAAAAACATTATAAGAAAAGTTGCCCAACCTGGGAATTG
>DVZN01001431.1:0-10203 GCA_018237365.1 Caria ino melicerta
TATGTATGAAGAGAATAATGAATGTGGAGGAAGCTAGACAAGTATGTAGGAGTCGTGACATTTGACACTCGATACTCTGCCTATCCCGTAAGGGACTTGGCGTGAAGATATGTATTAATACCTCTACATATTCATGAGGAAAGGGATAGTAACTTTGAATTATTAAAAATATTTTTATACGATGTTACTAAAAATTTATGGTTTCCGCAATTTTTCTTTATCTGTGCTTTAAGACGTATAAGATTCTGAGTTCACGGGTACCCTGTGGGTTTTTTATTCCCTTGCGAGTTTCGATAACTTGCCCCATACAAGGATGTATCTTTTAATTGCGTTGACTTAGGCATTTGATTTTATTCACAGCTCCAAGGGACAATACACCTGAGTATTTGATACAAACTTCAGCTCATACCCCTATGCTTTCTGTGAAAAAGGGTCGTGACAGACGGACGGGCAAAAAAGCGACCCTATAAGGGTTCCGTTTTTTTCTTTCGAGGAATGGAACCCGATAAATGAGATCGGTCAGTTTTTAACTTTAGGCGACCGCGTAATAATACAATTAGGCTTTCACTGGATCAATAAAAATAACTTGGTAATTACACAATTAAATAAAAATATCAGCTCACATTTGGGACGTGTTATGTCACTGTCGCGCCCTGAACGTGTTAATTAAATTACATATTAATTAAATTAATATACTTTAATCCTTTCTAAAAGCTGGTTTATAACTTTGTTAAGGAAATATTAAAATCGGTGTAATATTTTCGAAGTTCATCGATTACAAACAACTAACCAGTCAATACATATAGTAAAACGGTAGAAATATAAATTCTGTCTGTTTGTAAATTTGTTCATCAATCACGATATATCTACCAACACGATTTTGATGAAATTTGGTGTATTTATAAGTTCTGTAACATATAGGATAAGTTTTATTCGAATGCGCTAAACGGAGGCGATGTTTTTTGTAATCTGTTTATACCACACCGATTTGGATTGATCCTCCGAGTTTTCCCCATTTTTCCCCATGTTGGTCAGGGCTCCATTGCATAATTGAGGCGAGCACTTACACCATGACCTCTGACTAGGTGGTAGAGTATCGGCCCGGCTCGCCCGGATTGTTACCACCCCCTTATACCTGCAGCCATAACGTCAGTGCTTGTAGTTGACATACTCCAGTTCGGAGGGTAAGGTAACCGATAGACTTACTTTTACACGAGGTCTAACACCCCGGCCTCAGGTGGGCAACGCACCATTACCTCCTTCGGTGTCTATAGGCGGCGTGAGATTCTTACCATCAAGAAATCCGTCTGCTTGTTTGCTTCCCAATATTATAAAAAGTGTAATACGTCTTACGGAACTTGTTGGAATTCCATTGTAGACACAATTTATAAAAATCACTTGTACTTTTCCATAATTAAATAATTAATTTAACCAACCAGTTTTGCTTTATACGCATCATCAGGGCGACTACAATTTAAGACATTATAAAAGTTTAGTCTTTGCGGAAAACTTTGCGCATACATAATACATAAGATAAGAGAAATATTAAAATTATCTGACTAAATATATTCATATATAGCGAAATATCAAAATTATCTGACTAATATATTTTCATATATTTAGTTAGATAATTTTAATATTTCGCTAATATTCCCCCATTTTGTTAAGATAAATCAGAACGTTAAAAATATTTACATTTACCACCTTCATTGAACATTATTCAGTCGCACGGTAAAAATATTTTAACTACGCTATCCAAAGAAAACTGTCCCATTATAATCGAGTTCCCGGTATCTATTCGATGTATCGATGCACTTCAAATGCAAGAAGTTTTAACGAGTCATTTCTTCGCGTAGACGAGCGCCACTGAACTTCGGAAGCCGGTTTATCGATAAAAGCACGTCAATACTAATTGTTGTTCCACTTTGTCAAGGATAATATTGAATCATAAATTTTGAAAGCCATTCCGGTTTCTTTATCCTTTTTTGCCACGTTTTTATTAATTCGCTTTAGGCTTTGTCTGTTTGGGTGGAAGTTAGTAATCAATTTTATGCCATTTTAACAATTAGGTAGAAAAACATTTGAAATATAGTTCGGATTTAGATAATAGTGAAAAGTGGTCTAACTAATTTTTGTCACGTCTTTATTAATTCTCTTTTGGTTTTAGGTTTGGTTGGATTAAGATTAACCTAAGCCGAAGGTTCCCAAACATTTTTCTTGTAAATCTATAGACACTGCAAAATTTCTACCATGTTTTCAATAATTTCCCGAAGAATGTTCCCTATTTTTAAAAAGCTGTGAACATTGGATCTTAGTGTGGCTTGCAGGCCTACGTGGGCCAGATTGGAAATTACTGAGCTAAGCGATAATTGATATTTATGCTAAAGATATATGATGAATGCTTAACAAAGTTGGGCTATTTAAATCATTTACAACTCAAAAAAGTTGAACTCACTTAACGTCATGTTGTTACGTGGTCCTTAATAAAAGTGACCAACTGTCTAGGTTGACTCTCAGGTTGCCAGGCAGCTCGTTATAGACGGGCTTAGGCTTATTGTCAGTAACACCGTGACTTATGACTACGTGGAAGAGTTTGGAAGCGGCTCGTCCGGATTGGTGGTGGTACCAATGAGTGGTGGGTGGTGGGCCAATGGTGGCCTTAACCTAATCCTCCTGCGAGAAATTCAGTGGTTGTTGTTGACGTTCTGGAACACATCTTTTGGAGGGTAAGGTAGGTAGATAAATTTACTCGTGCACGAGTCTAGCATCTAGACATCAGGTTTGCAATGCACTATTACCTCTTTTGGTGTCTATAGGCGGCGTGGATTTATTACAATGAGAGTAATGCGAATGCTTGTTAATTTTCCAATGTTATGAAATAAAGTTAAAAAAAATGGAAACGTATAGAACGATTTGAATGCTTGTTTGTATAATAAAATAATATGATATGTTATATAATATGAAATGATTAAATAAAATAAAATAAAATGATTTTCGGATTCATCACATCTCGAATAACTATTACAAAATCTCAAATATTCATTAAATAATGATATTTTTCGAATGAATTCAATAAAATGATTGTATAGTGATAAGTTTTTACCAGAGTAGGTAATTGCGAGCAACACTTATCTCATTAAACATGCATCGAATTCAATATTACTTCCATACTGTTTATATTCTAGTAAAATACCAGTCAGTTATTTAAAACGTGTAAGTAAAGTTCTCGCTACCGTAAATTCTAAATAAAATATACTTTAGAAGTTGATTTTCTCCGTAAATTCCCATTGAAGTACCTTCAATCTCTCCAAAGTTCACCTTTGTGCCAAGTATTTGAAGCTCGCTACAATTTTAACGGAATCGCCCCGCCCTTGTCTAACTTTCTGCTATTCCTCAGTCGAGAAGTTAATTAATCGAAGTCTCAGTTTTAAAAGCGCTGTCTATTCAATCAGCTGATACACTAGAGAAAACTAAAGGTCCTGCCTCATTGTTAGTAACTGAGTTTAACGTTATTGATAACTATTATAGTTGGGAATCTAAAACTTGTGTCGATTCTTTTTTATTTTTTTATTTTGAATGGGAAATGTTTTACGCATACTCATTTGCACAGACAGCTGTAGAAGGAGTACCACATATTATACTCACTAAAATCCACCGGTATGCCGCTCCTCGCCAGAAATAGCCTCGTTGCTAGGTATCGGGATTATGGGAACGCTTGGACACACTTCCACGGTCTTGGTATGGTGTAAGTACCTACTACAAGTTTTTATCCAAACATTTAGCGCAAGAGGCTGTGACAGAATAAGTATTTTTAATTTTAATTTGATAACAATTTCATAATTCTTAAACACAAGTTTATGTGTTATGTTTGTTATACGCAAAGATGGTTGAGTAGATTTGGCGTAACTGTAGTAGGATTATAATAATCTGGAAAAACATTTAGATAATTTTATTCAATATTATTATTTTTGTATAAGGTAGTGAACAAACACACTTCTCTCCTGATGTTAAAATACAACCGTCTCCTATCGACACCATACATTTAACATAGGTCCTCCCTTTGGAACACAACAGAGTTTACATTGACATTATAGTGGCAGGAATAGGCACGACGGAGGATCGCTATCTGGGTAATGAGCTTCAAAACACCCCACCACCATTAGTATTTGAATAATATTTAGAGTAGGTTTTGAGTGTTTAAGCGTAGCCTACGTTTCGGGGAAAAATCTAAAAAAATGTTAAGAATGAAATTTTTTACGGCGTCTGTGGGGATTGAACCCACGTCTCCGGCGTTCCGGGCCAACAAACTACTTTGGTGTAGTATCACAGGTGACGTAAATTTTTCGTTCTTAACATTTTACGGAATATTTAATGTTGAAGCAAAGCCGTGGCTTTTTAGAGATGGGAAGATTTTTATAGTGTTTGCCGTTTACGTATTTCGGTTTGGAGCATAAGGTAGCCTTTAAACTTACTTTTGTACTTACTTACTTTTGTCTCAGTAAAGGAATGTACCATTACCATGTGTAGTGTTTATAGGTGAAGTGATTTTTTTCTCTTAGAGAATCCGTCCGCTTGTTTGCCTTCTAATATTATAAAAATAATACAAGTTAAATGTTATCTGGAGATCACACTCTTATCTACGACCTGATTCAGTATCAATATTGCATACTCATTGCTACTCGGTAGCAGAATCCAGCGCTAGTTTAGGTTTTACTAGAAAATGCTTGTTAAGATCTGGTAAGCGGTTTAAGCGTCAAAAAGGAATAGACAGAAAGAGTTTTTTCTAAAAGAATTCTCTAACAAGCGTACTAGCGTGGAAAAACCTTTAGCGTGCTTGATTCTTTAAAAAATTCAATTTCGCATTTTATTCTACGCTCTTTTGTAATAATAAAAATTGAAAAAAAGTAATAATTTAAATCAAAGTGATTCACTTAGCTTTTATATTATGAAACAAGGACATCGTACAGAAAGTATTTAATTTCGTTTTTAGGGTTCCGTAGCCAAATGGCAAAAAATCGTTACAATTTCTTCATGCCCTTTCTGACCGTCCGTATGTTACAGCCATTTTACTCGGAGATTATGGGTACGGTATAGTTGAAAGATAGGTATTCTGTGAACCGCCACAAATAGATGTCGACTGATTTTGAAAAATACAATTTGAAAGGGTGGTCACATATGTGTATATTATGTGTTTTTATGTATGTATAATATTAAGTATTTTCTATATAGCATGTAACAATTTTTGAGTATTTATAGATTTAAAATATAAATAAAAGTATATTTCTTGTAATTAATTTTGAATGGATTTATCTTATCTTTCTGTGCACCTCATACATATCTCATACATAGTTCAAATTGAATAAGGTTGATTGGTAGGGAATGTCATGTAGTATTAAGTAGACCCTTGTACATTTTTGTGCATAAAGTTTGAAATAACTAAATATGTAAATGAGGGTTTAAAAAAATCGATAGAGCATAGCTGTGTAAGGTGTCATTGGATAGGTCTTTCTAAATAGTATGGACGTTTATAAGAAAGTTTTTTGATTATGTCAGTATTTTGTGAGATATTCGTTTCTAAAGTAGGAAAAAATGTGTCCCCCTGTGGTTTACGAGATGTGGAATACTTTTGATGAAAGGTCTTTCAAAACGGGATCGACATTGGTGCACGACCAACGCTGGTAGTTCGTGATCCTATACTGATGGTGGTGGTAATATATTTTTTGTTTGCTGCTACAGAACCCTTCATAGGCGAGTATGACTCGCTCTTAGCCAATTTTATTTGTAATACTGCCCTATTTCATTATTAGCGACTAACAACCTTATTTCCTTTTTTAAATTAAAATGTACTACTACAGCTACTTTTTAGCAATTATAATTTATTCGACATAAAATAATTAAAGTTTGATTGAAATTTACAAATCTTAACTAAAAAAAGTGATTGAGTATGTTAAAATTAATAGCCTGCTTATTAAATATAATGATGAAAATTGAAATTGTTTGAATTGATATAAATAAATCGAACGCATTTTTCATGTCTGTAATATTGGTCCGGGTTATCTTCTTAGAATAAACTATCTGCCTGGTAGAGGCCAGGCAGCTCGTAAGAGGCGAGCATGGGTTAAATGAGTCAACGTTCAGAGCAAGGACGTAGAGTGCTGTGCAGTAACTTGGCTGGGGATGACCTTACCTATTCCTGCAGCCGTAATTGCCCCATATTGTTCAGAGCTTCTTTGAAAAATAAATCAACTGCCTACCCACCAAGCAGCTTTTAAGAGGTGAGCATTGGTGTATTGTCTTGTATTGTCACTGTAATACTTAACTAGGTGGCAGACACGGTCTCACTTGGATTGGTACCTTAAGGTTACATACATATCGAACGGCTAACACGGATAACATTCCACACATACTGGTATAAACTAAAAATGCAGAAATAAGCGTGGGATAATAGGCGTGAAGGTACTTTTTAAATAATACGCGAAATCAAAATGCAATACTATTGAAATCGGTTCATTGCAAAGTAAATTTTATATTCTAAAATATGATTTCGTCAAACAAACATAAAAGAAAGCTTAAGTGATCATAAAATTATGAGTTTTCTTTCTATACAAATTTGTGGTACAAATGAAAATTGCGTAATTGATTGTAAATTCTATTCGTGCACGGTGATAATTAATCACAAAAAAATATATTAATCCTCCCCCTTAATGTGTTTCATATTGAATGAATGCGGCGCGAATAATGCCGCCGGCTCTCAGACCATTAATTTTGTATGTTCACTTGACGGGGGAGCCGCTAAGTAATTGCGCGATCCTCTGCTACGAACATACATACCAACATACATTTAATATTAAATATACCTGTTTGAAAAATATAAGGTTTTTGTAAGAATTCAAACAGGTGACATGTGAGAAGGGTGTATGGAATATTATAACTTGTGTCATGCTGAATGAGGTATGAATATCTAACGATGAGAGTTTTTTATAATACAAGCAGACAAGCAGACGGATTTTGAAGCCACCATACACCAAGGGTTTTTAGAAATTGTACCACCGTCTGCCGGTCCGCCGCCTGTCGGTGCCGAAACGTGGAACATGACGGTAAATCTGGCCCACCGACTGCATGTCACTCAGAGAGTTATAGAAAAGTCTATGCTCGGAATCTCACCTAGAGATAGAGTACGAAAAAAGATTATTAGACAGAAGACCAAGGTAACTGACATAGTTCGGAAGTGTAGCAAACTGAAGTGGCAGTGGGCTGGTCACATCTGTCGCAGAACTGATGGTCGGTGGAGTGAACGGGTTCTCGAATGGTGGCCACGGCTTGGTAAACATAGTATTGGACGTTCTCCACTCAGCGATGATTTAAAAAGGGCAGCTGGTAGTGACTGGATGTTAAAACACTTGCAATAAGTTTACATGGATAAATAAACGTTTTTTTATTTTATTTTGAATAAGACAATTGGCCGACTCTCTGGCCGCGTGGTGAGCGTAGTAGCCTTACTACACAGTTTGTATGATGAACGTAGATGTTTGCATTTCTGGGTCTAGGTGTGTATTAAATTTGTTCTGGAGTTTATATACTATGTATAATATCGTACACAATCAAATATTTTGCTTACTCTGGGGTTTAAAAAAGATTTAAAAAAAATCCATACGCACATACAGCAACGAGCAGCGTAAATAAGAGCCAAAAAGTCGATGACGAGTTTTCATATGTTATATACGATGTCCATTAGTCCTAATTGATAAACGAGCAGTTTTTCAGAGAATAACACTTAATCTATGTAGCAACGTTTGCTCTATGGAAGGTTGAAAGTAATTTCTCTACATACAGACACACTGGTCGAAATTGGAGCGTGTTAACTTGACCTATTTTCCGAAAGTTATCAACATGTAATTTTGTTTTTGTTAATTTTAATTATGAAGATATATGGGTCAAAGTTATAGAGGTGAATATTTTTATTTAAAACATAATGATGATACCATAACATTATTTTTATGGAATAAGACCAGAGAGAAACAAATAATTATATGTTTCTCTTTTCCTCTCCTATCGTTATGGTAAAAAATATACTTCAGCACCAATATAAGTGCTTCAATAACCTGTGGCCAAGATTTTAACCAAAAAAATTTGAAATTGTTTATTTATACATGTAAACTTATTTAATTTTTTTAGGTTATTGAAAGAAGGTGGTAGGTCAGAAACTGCTTTTTGAGCCAGTAGTCTGCCGAGAGGGCAGAGAGTCTCTGAAAGGAAGAACTGGCAAGAAACTTTACACTCGCTCTTTGCAAAATTGATGCTTAGTACCATTATAAGAGAAATCTGATGCTTAATGACTAGATTACTATCAATATCGAAACAGGACAAGCACTGACACTGGCATAATGATTATGGCTTGGTGACTATGGAATAAAACCCCCTATACAGAGTAGGGGCCTACCTCCAGCAGTGGAATGTAACAGGCTGATTAATGATGAATGAATAATGGCGACTGAAATTAGACCCAGGCATAAAACATAACCTTAATCAATCCCTAACTGGCCAAAATCACTGCAAAGCGTTCATCAATAGTATTATTATTGGTAAGGATCGAATTAGACCTATGGTCGCTTCTTACAACTCGAAAGGAAGATGGATGAGAAATGGTCTATTCTGCATTAACAGTAAAACTCTTAATTCTTGCCGCCATAATGTCGGCGCTTGCCGTTGATGTGTTCCGGTTTGAAGGGTAGCCAGTATACTTATTTTTGCACGAGGGCTAACATCCCGGCCTCAGGTTGGCAACGCACCATTACCACCTTGGGTGTCTATAGGCGGCGCGAATTTCTCATCATCAGGAAATCCAATTTGCCTTCCAATACAAAAAAAAAACTGTTTTACCATTACCATTATATCTTCCGCCATCTGCTAGTACTGCTAACTAGCTACTAACACCCTCATGACATTTGCAAATACAGCAATAAAGAATTTACCGAATCTGCCCAAACGAACGGTGTTTCAACTTAGGACGTAACACGAAAATAAATAGGGATGCCTATTTATGGGTATAACATTTTCTAGGTGTCCAGACAAAATTGAACTCTCATGAAGTAATGGTGAAAGCATTTCTTTCAGCTAAAATCTGGTGGGGAAGGTAGCACCACAGACGATGAATTCTGTATAGTGGAGGATCAGCCGCCCGGTCAGGACAATGAAATGGACGAACCCGTAGTGAAGTGGATAGGCGTGGGGCCGGTCTACATGATAGACAACCACTTCACCGAGCCTTGCCAGAGGACTGACGTGCTCAAGGCGCCCAAGAGCTTCCCACCACCCGTTCTTAGGTAAGCCATTACGTTACTCCAGCGTTTCCCAGTTGCGAGTAAAATAAAATACCAGGTCAAAACAAAATTAGTTTATCAAGCAATAACTTAATATTCATCATGATAAAACGAATACAACACTTGTACTTGATTCATTATAAAATTATTTATTAAATTAATTGCCAACTAACAAAAAACCGCATTAAAATCTGTTGCATAGTTTTAAAGATCTACACATTCATAAGGACATACTGTGCGTGAGCGATGCGATCTAATTCATTTGCTTGCAATAGCTCATTTGCTTACAAAAGTAACAAAATTCTTTCCTTGTGTAGGTATACGCTATGTGAAATGAGCATAACATGGAACATATTCGGTGGCAACGACTTCCGACCCGCTGGGGAGCTGGTCAAGAAATCGGTTACCATTGACGCGGATACTCGGAGACAAGGCTCACCTACATCACCCAAGTAAGCTCGCCTGACCAATCAGATACAATAACTATGAACGCTAATATCAGACCTATCGTCTCGTAGAAAATAGAGACAAGAGGTCTGGTAAAAGGCTTCGCTGGCATCAGTGGGAGGGTTGGTCCATCCCTGAGATGAAGTGTGTAGGTTCCCCAAGTGTTCACGTCACTCCGTGCGGTCCAGCCTACCCAAGCCCAGCCGAGCCGACCGGGGTACGAAGCGGCGGTTCACTCGTGGAGAAGAAGCGGCATCTGACCGGAGACACACTTTTTTTCTGGTCAAGAACGACCTCCTCTCGCTTTTAAAGTAAAATATAACCTGATTTACGAACATGAGAGATGTAAAAAAATGATTACCACTGCGTACTCTAAAATCAGTGCTCACTTTTAAAACAAAACTAAAGCGACATCTTTTAAACATCCAGCTGGGCG
>DVZN01001432.1:0-10200 GCA_018237365.1 Caria ino melicerta
AAAAAAATAAGTAAGTTTTAAACGTGTTTTGACCCGTTATTTTCATAAATAGGTAAATGATGATTTGTCAAAATTTTTACACGATTATTATTATATGTTTTTGATATTTTATATTAAAACCCTGATGAGCAATTTATGGAAAATGAATTAAGCGCACATTATCTGATAATAAGTAATTATCGATAAAATGTCATGAGGCATTAAATTCGTCTTGATTCCTGCACACTTTTTTGACATAAAATACATATTATAATTTTATTATTTTTTTACAGTCATAAAAACCATTTGTCAGTTCTTACCACTAAAATATATTTAATTAGCTGTTACCCGTGGCTTCGTTCGCGTGGGACAAAATAAATTCTCGTTATTCCCGTGTAAATCCCGATCTCTCGGGATGAAAGTCTAGCCTATATGTTATTCTGGATGTTCAGCTACCTACATACCAAATTTCATCGTAATCGGTTCAGTAGTATTTGCGTGAAGAGTAACACACATCCATACATATATACTCACAAACTTTCGCATTTATAATATTAGTACGATTAGTCCAGATGAGCAGAGATGAGCGGCAGCGGGAATT
The DNA here is from genome assembly GCA_018237365.1 of Caria ino melicerta. Taxonomy (NCBI): domain Eukaryota; kingdom Metazoa; phylum Arthropoda; class Insecta; order Lepidoptera; family Riodinidae; genus Caria; species Caria ino. Next base: position 581 of record DVZN01001432.1, read on the forward strand.
TCCCTTTGAACATACGAGGAATACCTATAATAAATATGCCAAGCTGCTAATACTCATAAAAACACCTTTGGTGTTTAAAGACGGCGTGAATTTCTTGCCATCAGAATATTAGTCTGCTTATGTCCGTTCCAATATTATAAAATAAACCGAATTAAAAATTTCACTTGCCTTATCACGTCGACGAATAGATAGGTTCGGGCACGATTCACGACGAGGGCGTGCGTTTGTGTGACGAACATAGATGTTCGCATTTCTGGGTGTGGGTGTTTTAATTTATTCTGGTATTTATATAGTATAATATCTTCACACACACTAACACCCATATCACAAGCAAATAATTTGCTTAGGTACTTTGGGGTTAGTTAAGTGTGATTTCTTCAGAGATATTTATCATTTATTAATCAAATGAGCTGATGACCTTAAACGGCTGGACAGATCTCTATAAAGTATAGCCAAGCACCATCTCAATCATGTCAGCTTTCTCAAAAAACCATCTCAATCAGTTCATTAATTGAGAAGCTACGATTCCACAGAAAGACACGTTGAATCTATAATATTTCTATGTCAGGGGTTTGTTTATTCCCTAGAGAGATCTAACCCCAAAAATAAGCAAATTTATTTGCTTGTGTTATGGGTGTTAGTCAACGATATTATCCATAGAAATGTCAGAAAAAAATTAACAAACACCCGTAATAAATTTAATAAACATCCAGACCCAGAAATTCGAACGTATATGTTCATCACATAAACCCGTCAGGAATCGAACCTGAACCTCCATATTCGTCGACGTGGTAAGGCAACTACGCTACCACTTAGCTAGCGAGACGCCTAGGGGTCAAAAAGAGAAGAGCGTTATATAGTTATTTACAAGACCTCTGGTGAAAGAGTCTTCTTTATCCTTTCCCGTTTCTATCAGATGATATCCGGGTCGGCTAACTAAATCTAGGCGATTTGATAAGGGCACCTATTTTCACACAGACTGCCTTCTGATCTCTGCTACCCAAAGGGAAAACCAGGCCGAATTTTAGATGAGGTCGCATTCAAATACACGAATCCGGGTTTCTTCGCGATTCTTCCCACACTGTAACAGCACTCAGAAAATGTACTTAAGTTAGAAAAACTACCGATCCGAATAAAATTCCGAAGCTCCACTCGACCACCGACCTCTGGTGGAAGAGTGCTCTGCAGTAACTTGCTCGGGACCACAGCTTTACCCATTCGTCACGCCCTTATATCCTCGAAAGGTTAGACAAAAGTAAGTAGTATGCACCCACGATTAGCCTATGACATTAGATCCCATGATGTAAGACCGTTGCTAATTGGGCACGAATCCAATCCCAGGCAACATTATTTTTTTCAGAAAAACTGAAAAAAACTCATAGAGAACAAGTTGCCAGACCCAGGAATCGAACCCGAGACCTCTCGCATCAAAGTAAGATACCGACACCTCTCGACCACAGAGGCGATTCCATCCCATTCCTTCGACCATATAATCAAAGAAAATGGCATAATGTTAGTGTTTTATACTGTGGTATTCCAGTTTGGAAGATAGTGTAGGGGGATAGACTTACACAACACCCTGATCACAGGACAACAACGCATCGATAACATATAAATTAGGTTAGATGTTATCGATAGCAGAGGTACACGTCTCTACTTTTGCCTCCATGATGGCCGAGAATATTCGATCCCATGATAATAGGTGGTAAGTCCGTAGCCATATCAGGCACAAATGCAATCACAGCCAACGTTATATTTTTCCACCGCCAGATCCACTGAAGAAACTCATGACATAAGTTACAACCGAAGGATTCCCCGTAGAAAATAATCGAAAAGTGTTGCCAACTGGGAATATTAAAATTGCCTTATTTTTTTAATAAAATTTAAAAAAAATACGTAAAGCGTTGTCCCGCCTCTGTATAGCTAAGAAGACCCCCTCCAAATATCGTAAATACTTAAACCGCCGTAACGTAGGTATTTTAATAGACATTTATCTTCAACACGCAGGTCCTTCTACCTTCCTAGGAAGGGCAAAGAGGCAATTAAAAGTCACTGTTATCCATATCGCAAACATAAAACTTTTATTCTACACAAGGTGGCAACGTTTATCAATATTCCGTATAAAAATAATTACATAACAACAAATATTCAATTTGCTAAATCACTATTACAGTAAAGCATTTTACATAATATCACTATTTGTATATAATCGAGCAATACAACCTAACTACTAATAAATAATATGAAAAGGACACACACAGAACTAGCAATGTTTATATTAGAAGTGCCACGAATAGTGATTTGGCTGAATACCGAATATTCGGCTAAGCACTTGGCCGAAACGCCTTATCACGGAATATATAAAAGAGGTTGGAAAGGATATTGTAGTCTTTTTGTATTAAAACAAGTGTCGCCGTTTTATCATTTACATAAAACATGATACTTATAACTTACTTTTCTTTGTACAAATAATTATGTTAGCAATTTTAAGACATGTTTATGGTAACGTACAACACAAAACTAATGTGACTAAAAATAAGTGTGAATTTTTTGAAGTGTGAGCGTTCGATCATACTTTTTTAGCGCGCATGCCCCGCCCACATTTCTGTTTTAACCTCTTTTATCTATTCCGTGCGCCGAATATTCGGCGGTCGAATGTTCAACAAAAGATGTGCATTTCCCGCGCCACAGGTTAGGAATTATCTTAGTGCAGGAGTGACGTAGAGAGCATATTTGTTTCATTTTCACGTAGATCACATCACGACAATGCGTGTCCTTTTGATTTGATGAATTTTGTTTTAAAATATCATTGTTCGGTAGTGTATTTGATATGTAACGATACACAAAAAAATGGTACTCAGTATTCGGCCGAATATTACTAGCTATTAGGCCGAATACCGAATAATAAGAAAGCCGAAAACCGAATAGTAGCCGAATATTCGTGGCATCTCTAATTTATATTACACATAACGATTATTTCCACTTTTTTCGACCTGAAATTAGTACAAAAGGCGTAGGAAATGGACCGTTAAACATTTAAATCTTAAACTATTTAAGTATAATTTAATCTCTTTAAATTTCACTGGGATTATACAAATAGATTAGTAAATATATTTGATTTTTTTATCATTAGCGCTTTGTTAAACTTCCATGTTCATATTGTTAAATAAAAAATAGTGTATAATGTTTACGTACGTTTAATAAACGATGTAGTTTTGAGGTATTTTTGTGCCTATGAAATTTGCAGGAAGCCGTTCATTACTATGCAAACTGTTCATACGATTTTAACTTGTAGACAATGGGGCTATCTCAGGAGTAGGTATAAAAAAACGGTGAAGATTTATTTTATAAATATTATAAAACAAAGTCCCAAAAACTGTCTGCCTGCAAATAATTGATATTATCAAAAATTACAGAACACATTTTTGTAAAATTCTTACAAAAAAAAGAGTTTAATCCTTGGGGATGGCTTAGGTAAATTAGTAGGTACATAACGGTTGTATGTTAATTGACTGAAATGTAACGATTAGTGTTGAAGAGTAGCCTGCTGAAAAATTTACTTGCGTACATTGACGTCGTCGTAAACCAGTAAAAATAAACTAAAGAATTATAGATATATCTACAAAAAAGTCCACGGCAGCATATCTATAACTATATTATTTATTTTTTATTTTTCTATACCTACGTCCCATTTAAAATCTTATTTGCATAAACCCACTACAGAATTTTTATTTCACAGACACTAAAGTAAAAATAATCGCAGTGCATTCCATATTTGTTAATTGTAACAAATTTAGCCTTACACACGACTAATTTTATCTAATCAATGAGAATAAAATAGCATTAGTGTAATTCGATCGCATTTAACCAAATAACAAATACTCTAAACTAATATTATAAATATCAAATGTAACATAGTGTGTTTGTAAAAGGTATTTTGTAAAGGTGCTGGATTAATTTAAAAAATCCTAAGTTATCTAGTTACTTAGGCCATTTTCAACTATCATAAACACGAAGTTGATTCTCAAGTCAACACGTATATTTAAGCAATCCCCGACATGCTTAATTATTTATACAAAACAAAATTGCTTTTCGCAAGAGGGCATGCTCCGATGGTTTGGTCATATAGAAAGAATGGATGATGCGAGATTGACGAAACAGATATACAATGCGAATGTGGATGGCTGTAGGTACCTGGAGACCTAGGTTGACATTTAATGACCAAATCGCCCGTGTATTATCAGAGGGTGGTGTCAAGAGTCTCCGAAACCGGCGTGTATGCATGAAGATAGTAATGAATGTGAAGGAAGCTAGGCAAGTATGTATATACTTGACACTCATACTCTCTGCCTACCCTGTAAGGCAGAGGCTTGGCGTGACCCTGACTTGGCGTGAAGATATGTATGCAAAATTGCTATTTACATGGTTGCCAGGGAGTTTGAGTCGCCTTTTCTTCTCTTGACGGGCTAGGCTTGGAAACAGTTTCAGTTTACGGTAGATAGAATCAAATTTAATAAGGCTATTCTTTGTTCTTATTGTGTAAAATGTTTATTACATGTAGTGTAAATTTTATCCTTTACGTTAAAATTTTTGCATAGCACAATGTGATAGATTATGATGGCACCATCAAATATTATATGTAATCTATGTTACATATAATATTTGATCACATATTTGACATCCGTGATCATGCAAAATAGATAATTTCATTCTTTCTTTGCTCCACTGAAAAGGGTAATGCCCTAAGATAAATAGGAGAGACAGAGAAGATAGGTGAAGCCGCGTGAACGGTTAGTAGTCTATGCATATAATAGGTAAATGTACCTAAGTTAGTTTAAAAAAAAACCAATTTAAATATGTCAATTTTGTATGGAAAAAATGTTAATATTAATCTTTTTTTGTTTGTATTTCTTTGTGTTTTGAAACGTAATTACAATAAATATTTCTATTTCTCTTATTATTCCAATTATTGATCGGTGTAATTGACTCAAAAAGACTTATTTTTTGATGCCTCTGAAGAACTGGTTAATAAATTGGAAAGATTACAAAATATTTGTATTAGATTTTGTCTAAAATACAAATAAGATACTGTTTCCTTAGATACTGGTATTTTATACCTAATGTAGGAATAGAAGTTCCAATATTTAATGTTTGATCACATAAATAAATATATCACGCGCCATCGTGCAATGGGCCTTATAGGGATTTCTTACCTCCTGGGGGCCGTCACACGACATAGCGTATATTTTATGTATCACCATGTTATCGCCTCTGTGGTCTAGACGTGACGCGAGAGGTCCTGGGTTCAATTCCTGGGTCAGGCAAGTTATTCTCTATGAGTTTTTTCAGTTTTTCTGAAAAACGTAACATTGCCTGGGATTGGATATGTGCCCGATTGGCGACGGACATACCATCCGTCATATCATGGGACCTAATATTTTCGGCTGGTCGTGGACTCATGTTTCTTATACCATTTAAAAACCATCTTCAACACCTTTCCTATGGAATTTATATAATGTTATATAATTGATTAGTATTTATTGATTGCCTTAATTATTAAAATTTAGTTGAATGTTTAATTAAATTAGATATTAAGCTAACAAAAATATTATGTATGTGAGATTTTTATAAATAGCTTCCTTACATCCGGCTAAGTAACAGGTACTCTAAAATATAATAATAATCATTTGTATTTTTGTCTGTATATGTATAATTTAGTTTAAGTGTACTTAGCGGTGTTGTAAATGGTGATTTATAAAAGTAGGTATAAGGCATTATGTGATAATGTGATGAAGATCGTTTAAATATTTTTTTTGTAACAAATATATTAATTAAATAATAATGGTATATAACAAGAGTGTAATTTTTTATTTATAAGTTTCTAAATGTAACTGAACTGTATAAATATGTATCTAATAAAATTAATTGAAAGTTATTGTTGTTATAGGCTTTATGAGAAAAACCAAAAGTTATTATGTTTTTAAGAAGGAACTGTTAAAATAAATACCTGATTGTGTGGTCATGGGAAAATGTTTAATAAAACATAGATTTGATATAAGTATTCAAATTACGGCCGGTTTCAGTACTTAATCTATCATTCATTTTGCCTGCCTTTTTGATATGAGATATGAGCGCTATATCGACAGTAGGCAATATCAAAGATAGATAGATTACTGAAACCGGCCGTTAAAAGTCAATTGAACATCTACGAGTAAGATTACTTTTAATGAATTTCAGATTCTGTTATTCTAGATTGTTGATTAACTCAAGCTCTGTAAGCTCAATTCAGCCTATTCTGAGTCTAGTGTTAATTCTTCAGTATTGGCTCAAAGTATTGTTTATTACAAATATGTAAGCAGTTTACACATTTAAAAAACATTAATTTATAAAAAAATAAAGTGAGATTTATTTTACCATCTTTTTCGTTTGGGTACCATTTTATATCAATTATCTAACATTAGTCATTTTGTATCTACTAAATGATACCGGCACGTGATAAAACGTGTGTGTGACATAAAAATTTAACGTACGGACGGGCACTACAGATTAGTACTATATATTTAAATGGTATATCATTTGCACAATCAAGTGTTTTCACAATATATCAATTATCATCAAAATTGGTCAAGTCGTTCTTGAGTTATAACGACAGATATATGAAATGTTTCAAAATAATTTAATATGTGCTCGGTACTCAAAAACTTATATTTATCACGATTTTTGGTAAAAAATTTGAATATGAAAACACACAATGTCTGTATAGACTACGGACTTTAGATGTAAAAATATTTCGATATTTTATGTTGAATACAATCGAGTCTCTATTTAATATTGTACATCTACACGAATATTATAAAAAGGAAACATTTGATTGTTGGTTTTGAATAGTTGAGTACAAACATTACCTACTGGACTGCTTTTATACATCAATGGATAATTACGTGATTTAGAAGTAACAGCGGTTATAAAATAAGCTATGTTTTATCAAAATAGGTTTGGCAGAAGCCAAACTATGGCCGGCCGGCGCCGTCTGTCAATAAAATAAAACTGTCCGTATAGTTTTATTTTAGTAATTTACCGACAGTTATTACCTGCGGCCTCGTTGTCTGCTTTTTTACTTCACGTAAGGATATCTCCGACCGCACTTTACTGATTTTAGTGAAATCTTGCCTTGATTTGATATTAAAGCTTTCCCAAACTATATATTTTTTGACATGATAACGTCTTATAAATCGAAAAAAGCCGACTACACGTACGAAAAACCGTGATTTATTGTCTCGTTCCGCGTACAAGCAAGAGCGCAGAACAAGTGATAGAGGCATGATCGGCCTAAGCATTCGGCTTGTGAGTTGTGACGCATAAAAGTATGTAATCATCAATGTTTTCTTATGTAATCATGTAAAATTATCGTCCGTAAACCGACTTTTCAGACAAACAATTTTTCTCTATGATGCGCCAACAGACAAACTGACACATATAAAAGAATTTAAAAAATATTAGGATCAGAATATCCTAGCAACATATTTATATTATTCTTTTTTCTAAAATTTGTCACTGTCGGTATGTACAGTAAATAAATGTGTATAATAAATAGGTACACATAGGGAAAACTTAAATTTGTAATTGTTCCCATTACATATTATTATTTAATAGTTTTAAAAAAATAAAATTTTATTTTCGAACAATGTTATGGTAACCTTATAAATTAGTTAAAGTTTTAAGTATATTTTCAAGATTCGCGAAATTAAATGTGTAAATGTGTAAATTAATAATGATCCTAATTGATTGTATTATTTAGTAAAATGAAATGATTTAATAACAATGTTGAGTGTGTAAACAGCTTTATTCAGCTTGTTTTGCTTGTCACGCAACGCTTACGCAATTGGTGAAAGATGAAGCTGTTGTTGACTATGTCCACCGAATAATAGTTTTGTAAATTAAATGATTCAATAAATGATAATGATTATCATTATGAGTTTTATTTAATGAAAATATTATGTATGTGAGATGAAAATAATTTATTTACTTAATATATGTTACCGTGTTAACTAGCTTTTGAATTTGTGATTTGTATGTTCGGGTGGAGTTTGACCATAGGTCTCAATATTAGGACGCAAGGGCGTCCCTCTGGCAGGAAAGAAAATCACATAAAAATATGTTTCCAATGTTTTAACATAAACAGTTTTAATTCTATCCTAAACTATTAAACAAGCAACGTTTGTATATTCATTTGCGTCTATAATTGGTTGTAATATGGTTCTCGAAAATGGCTCTAACAATTTCGATTAGATTTTCAATATCAAGGTTTTCGAGGGCTAAAAGTGTAGATAGGTCTCATATTTGGGAAAACTCGTCTTTCCCCTCTTTTTACTAAGCGAGAATAGCCATCAGTCTGTGTAAGTGTAAAAACTTCATAACGATGTGATGTAGTTTACATACCGATGGACAGATGGCGTCAAAAAATAAGTGTTTTAAACAATAAGAATTTTGATTATTAAAATAATTTAGCTATATTCTGTATGAGGCATGAATATCAGTCCCCAAGGAAATTCGTCTGTTTGCCTTCAAATATTGTAAAAAAAGTATATTGTTCCCACATACTGAAGCTCCTATACTATTGCGGCCGGTTTAAGTGCATTGTGCATGAAGGACAAACTATTTGCCAATCTCTTATAAGTTTCGAAATCAAGGAAAATTGTGCAGGAAATATTATTTTATAATTTTACATTTTTCAGTCAGATCATGAATTTAACGTCAAAATGGTGCAATAAATATTGCTTACTATCCCAATTCACGTAACTTAGCTGCACTTCTAGGAAGTGGTCAATGGTCATCCGCCGACGAACGCGCCGAATTGCACAACATACTTGTACCTTATATGTAACATCGGCAAAAAATTCGGTGTGCCACTACTAGGCGAAATTCGCTTGCATCCGATGCATAGAAGCAAACATAACTTCACTTCTCTTATTAAACAGAAACAGAAGGGAAAGAGTGATTAACCTTCGCGCCCACGAACTCTATAACACCAGGTGCATCAAAATTGCGTTGCCGAATTTTCAAAAACCCGCCCCCAATGGGGAAGGAGAAGTGGGCCTCCGGAAATCTCACAAACAAGACGAAACGCAGCAGTAAGCTGCTACTTCACGCTGGCTTAATTGCAGTAAAACAAAAAGAGAAATTTAAATCGTGTGAAAAAATATTTTTTGTTAATCCCCAACGTTGTATTAGGTACTCGTAAATATTTTGTAGGCTAGATAATCTTGACCGCCGATCAACAATAAGCGACGGATTGCCACCAGTCGCAACACACCAGTCTCGTGGTCCCAAGATTTTGTCCCGTTAATGTTACAGTTGTAGAAATTTTCCTCCTGTATACATTCTGTATATAATATATACATCCGTCACATGGGACCTAATATCGTCGGCTAATCGTGCTTGCATACTAGTATGTACATCTGCCTACTTTTCGAGGATATATGGGCGTGACGATATTTATCTCTATCTATTTTTGTTAGTACCTTGGCTAATCGTGGGTGTTCTGTTATATCTACTGGACTTACGAGTTTTGGAGATACTAGCACACCTCTGCCTTCCCCTTCGCGGATAAAAGGCGTGAA
>DVZN01001433.1:0-10196 GCA_018237365.1 Caria ino melicerta
GCACTTGGCCGGTTTGTTATAACACTAAAAGGGAAACAAGCATACGAATTCCCTGAAGATAACTGCTGCCTAGTTCAAGGTGTGAATGATACGTTGCCAACCTGGGGCAGGGATGTAAGGCCTCGTGCAAAAGTAAGTTTATCGGCTGCGTTACCTCCAAACCGGAAGACGTCGACGTCAAGCATTAACGCTATGTTGGCAGGAATATAGTACAGATAGTACCAATACTGGCGAGCGACTACGAAACTCTACCACCTTGTGACAGTAAGGCAGATGGCCTATTGTGCAAAGGAGCCCGGAAGTCCAAATTATTGTATATTTTGTGTCCGGTCCAAGAGATTTTCGATGACTATAAATGACATCACTCTGGAAGCACTTAATGTAGAGCAGAATGGGACATCTAGCTCGCTAGCAGACATAATAAAAATAAAAGCATAAAGTTAAACCATTTCCTGATCTCGATGATCCTGGCGTAAAAAATACTTCATTTTTTTATCAGTCGCTATTTTGCAAAAACTCATTCATAAAAAAAGCCTTTATTTTGTTAATTCCGCGAACCTGTGAACTTCTTCACTGAAGCATCCCCAGAAAGTCGACTGTACATGGTTATTATACTGACATGTATATGATTATTTCCTCTGTGTTGGTACGGGCTTCTTTGCAGAATAGACCATTTCCCTTCTGACAGGCAGCTTGTAAAAGGCGAGCATAGGCTAACTTTCACTAACACCGTGACCTTTTACTAGGTTGGAGAGCTTTGCAGCGGCTCGCACGGATAGCATGGTACCACCGCCTTACCTATTCCTGCCGTCATAACATCAGTGCTTGCCGTTGGCGTGTTACGGTTTGGAGGGTAAGGTAACCGGTTAGCATACTTTTGCACGAGGCCTAACATCTCGGCGTCAGGTTGGCAGCGCTCCATTACCACCTTTGGTCTATAGGCGGCATGAATTTGTTACCTTCAGGATATCCGTCTGCTTGCCTTTTTTCCAATAATATTTTAAAAAAGCAACGCCCCGCGAGATGGATGCTCGAAACACGTCTAGCACAACTTTGGTGACCAGCTTGGTGGGTACCTCGGCGGGATTGTTGCAGGTTGTGATAGGCTGGATTGGTTTTAAGAGCTGGAGTCTGTTCGTGGGTCGGCTTTTAAGAAGGGTCATCCGGTTTGTTGCGACCGTTATTCCAGAATTCCATATTAAACGAGTTCACAGGTTCGCGGAATTAGCAATATAAATAATTTTTCTTCACACTTCAGATTCTTTAAGCACACGAAGTGCTTGTGCTCGTGCTGCGCCCCTTATGATATGCCAAATTAAAGAGATTTATGTAGTTATGCGTTAATAAGCACAATGTAAGGAAAAAGCCGCGTGCGATTCCATCTCGCACAAGGCTGGTGTTCATTCATACTGCTTTTGGTTACATATTATGTTACTATGGCAATTGCTATTGCTTACATAATAATATGTTACTACTATTTGGGCAAATTGCTGCACAGCAGTCTATCGTCAATGATCAAAATGGTAAAGAACAACTTAACCAATGCGGGCGCTGCCCCACGTGTTGGTTTGGGCCCCTTTGCAGAGTAGACCGTATGCCTCTCTTCCAGGCTGCTAGTAAACGACGAGAACAGGCTTTATGTCATTAACATGTCAATAACAGTCATGACCTTTGACTAGGTGGTAAAGTTTCGCAGTGGCTCGCCCGGTTTGGTACTACTGCTTCACTTAGGTATGTATCTATAGGCAGCGAGAATTTCTTACCATCAAGGAATCCGTCTGCTTGTTTGTCTTCCAATATCGACCAAGATGGGGTAGTGCTAATATTAACCTTCTGTGGTTGAAACCTTTTTTTAAATTAAGCAATATCATTTTCAGTCCGAAAATGTCTTAACCGTTGAGTGCATAATCCGAAAATAAGTATTAAGCGTAATTTATTGAATTATTCGACAGTGCTGGTTTTAATCGGCTTGCAATTTCCAAAAGTAGGTCGCGCGGTGTAATTCCATGTTGACATTGTGAGTTTAATTGAACGTCGATCAGGTCCTAAAGTTTATGTAAATCACCAACACTGCGTTAGCACGTTGCTGTTTGATTCGTCATATATTTGCATACATACATGTTGAGGATGCAACGAGGCTAGGCGGTGGCGTAGCTAGGTGGACTAGGGTCCCGGTGCATAGATAAAGACAAGTTAGAGATGCTATAAATTGAAAAAACTCATTAAAAAAAGTTGCCCGACCCGGGAATCGAACCCGAGAGTTATTGCGTCAGAGTCGGACACCGACACCACTCGACAACAGAGGCGATACTCATAATTTTTTGCAATTTCTTATCTATATTTTTCTATCTATATCTTTTTTCAGTTTTATTATTTATATCGTTTTTCAATTAAAATGATACAATCAATTCACTTAAACAATCATGCCATAATAATTCTACATATCTTTACGCCAAGTCCTTTGCGCAATAGCTAGAGAGTATCGAGTGCCAAGTATCTTCCACAATCATTATTACTCTCTTCATACAAACCATGGACTAATACTTACATACAAATACGCCGGTTACGGAGACTCTTAACACATAACACATAATAATTCTAACGCAGTAAAAATGCAAAATCCCCTTTTTGGGACTATCTTGAACCAAAGAAAATATAATTCTATATATATATATCTATATATCTATATATATATATATATATATATATATATGATAATATCGTTGACCATGCCCACATAAGTAGCAATGAATTTGCTTTCTAGATCAATTAGGTATAATTTGTCCAGGGATATTTATTTTATTTCAATAATTATTCTGCATGCCAGTAGCTCTGTGTAAAAACTGGCGCCCTTGCTCTTAAATTACGTCGCCAGCGCCTATATCATCTAATATAGAAACGGGATGAGGCTAGGACGAGGACGAAGAAGATTTATTCTTCTTTTTGGAAGTCAGATAAATATGTATATGAGCAAACAGTTATACCTATTGTGTGTCTACAGGTAAAAAATCGATTACAGTTAAAACCGAGACATTAGCACAAATTGTAGAGTTCAGCAAAAGGCATCAAGTAAGGCAGACGTGGGTTGCACAACTCCGAGTCTGTTGCCATTTCAAGGCATCGGTGGGCGGGCTGCTTTTGAATCATGCGCCCACGCACTGCCTGCATGCAATATCTACCAACAAGTCGATAAATCACAGGTTTTAAGATAATTAAGTACTTTCTATTCGAATATTGTCATATTAAGATGGCTATTATTGGACGACTGGTGAGCGTACACGCCTAACAACGCTAAAAGTGACATTATTTGGGTTAGATCCCTGGCGGGGACAGTTTGATAAACATAGATTTCTAAATTCCTTGCCGCATCCTGAGCGGAGTGAGACATTTTAACGTATAAGGTATTGTGAGACTGGTCTTGATATTTTGAATGACTGAATGAATATTTCAAATTCTGTTTTTTTTAAATACTCAGTGTATTTAAAAAATAAATAAAAAAATGGCGGATTTTTTAACATGCACCCAAGCAGTAATTCCATGCAAGATCTACCAACAAGTCGATAAATCACAGGATTTAAGTCATTTCTATTCAAACCTTGTCATATTCAGATATTGGACTAGTGGTACACGCTTAACAGCACTAATGAATGACATGATTCGGGTTCAATCCCTGACGGGATAGGTTTTTGTGTGGTGAACATATACGTCTGTATTCCAGGTTCTAGGTTTTTACCCGACTGCTCTAAGAGAGGTTATTTTTCAAGTGTATATAGGTATGTGTGTAGCTTTCGTATAATCGTAGGTGCATACAAGCATGTACCTTTCCCCTTTACCCTTTCTTTACCCTTTCCTGATAATAGGTGTGACGATATTATGTCGTTAGACTTGTCTTGATAGCTGAAAATATAGAAAACAAAATGGTGGATTTTGGACAAACCTACATACTTTAAGCTTTAAAAACATTTTTCTCTTTTTTTACAAAATTATTTATAGCTGATAGCCGGCTCGGCCTCTACAGCTCACATGACTTTTGGGTAGAACAAAGTTTTCTACCGAGCGGCGCTAGGGCCAATGACTGTTTAAACTTAAACCTACTTTTGGGTCTACGGCCCTTGCCCCGAGGGTGTCCTGTGAGACCGAACCTCGGCTCGAGGCAGTGTCCTAATTCAGAATTGTTGTTGTAGAGGAATTTGTGGCTTGGTTCCGGTTTGCCGACTTCATAATTGTGGGGTAGGTCAGAACGAGGGACCTGTGGTGTAAATTGTGATTTGTAAACAATCATCGGATCATCAGGATCCGTCAGTACGTGGCGAGGTCTCCTAAACCGTTCGGCTGCGACCGGTTAGGGAGAGTAAGTCGAGGTACTAAATATCCCTGGACTAATCACACATATGGACCTCACCCCAAAGTAAGCAAATTATTTGCATGTGTTATGTGTAGGTGAAAGATGATACAGTAACAGCCCCTGAAAACTTTTTAAAAACATTAAAATTGAAATTTGATTTGTTTTAAAGATATACATTGAGACATATTATGTTACAAAGTAGGTCGGACGTAACTAAGTATAAAATTTGCTAATTTTTACGGAATAACGGAAACCTTTTTGAAATTACTGTATCAACAAAAGTCTACATGCATAGCACGAGCAAGAGTGGATCTATTATACCCACTCTAAAGACTGTCTCCTGCGAGAGCGAGCCTCGGTCGCAGACCTCCGTTAATAACATAGGCTGCGTTCTGATTATGGAAGGCACCCCATGAAATTGTGTTACTAAGACTTATAAGTTGTAACATATTATAATTTAAGAATGTAGGCACAAAAGACATATTCGTCGCCAAAACTGGTGACTGATGGAGGATGTATATACCACGGCAGACTGGCTTGCCTTGGCTCCATGTGTAACCGGCCGTATCGCCTGTTCGTCATTGCGTCCAATATTTTGGCAAACACGGCAAACATGCTATCACAAATACAAATAGCCATGTGTGGAGCCACTATTATAGTTTGAACACGAACACAGGAGTCTATCGCTGACTTTAAAATATTACTTTATAACAATATAAATAGGTACTAGCTCCATCTACCTAGTTTGTATTTAGTACAAACAACAAATATATTTAAACGCCATCTTTCAATTAGGATCGACAACAAATTTAAGTGAAGTGTAGTCGTTGGGTACTTGTTTGACATTAATGAAAATAATTATTGGTTTTAAAAGTAGATGGCATTACTACTGATTATAGTCGATAATGGCTGTGTGCGTCATATCGCTGCGCAATCAAGCACGGAAATAACTAACAGCTGTTCTACAATATTCGGTAGGGCAACTCAGGTAGCAGTTGTGTACGAACAAACACGCAGTCGTTTTTCTTTTAATACAATTGTTTTAGACGCTGCACGTTCCTTTGGTCTTTTGTTGTTCGTATTGTGTTGTTAAAAAAACAATTTTTAGGTTAAAATACTGTCAGCAAGCAAACAGTGTAAGCAATGAGCATTGCCAGTGCGCGATTAGTGATTCCGTGAGTTTATAGCGATGTTTACCAAATTTATTCATTGTTATTGTGACTAAAGAGAAGTTGAAATGCCTCGTGAATACATGGACCGCGAAGAAATCAACTTAGTGTTATGTCAATAAAATACTTAACTGTAGATAGCAACTTTAAATATATCTCAGAACTAAATAGTATTTTAAAAAATGTCTAGTACGGTACCGACCAGTTCCGCTTTGAGGGCTTTGGCCTTAGAGTACAAAAGCTTGCAAGAAGAACCCGTAGAAGGGTTCAGAGTGAAATTATTAGGAGAGGACAATTTATTTGAGTGGGAAGTAGCAATATTTGGACCCCCAGATACCCTCTACCAGGGAGGATATTTCAAGGTAATTTTTATTTGATATTAATGTAGATATTAAACTATTACAATCACTTCGATACCCTTACCCAGTAGACATTGAACATAACATACTGTTTATATTAAAATCTAGAATTGCCAGACAAAAATTTAGGTATTGACAACTGTCAATTTTCATGAGATCATTAACCTTAAATGCAGTCATTGCCATTTATGCTACAAGGACAAAAAAAATATCTTGCTCACTACAAATTGACAAATTATTATTACAGTAAGGTTTGCACATAGCCCTCTGTGTTGATTTCTGATTGATTGATGTGTTCAATATTCCAATATTCTAGATACCAAACTTTATACACAGAATAGCACAGAATAATATTTAAATGTATGATCTATGATGTCTATGAAATCTAATGAGAATAAATATTTTTGCCAGCTTTGATCAAGTTTTTGTTATGGACTAGATCAACGATACCCAAATGATAGTCTCATGTGGAAACTAAAAATTCCATAAGAGAGTATTTCCCTGAGACGAGCAGGACCTCATAGCTCAAACAATAAATAAAACAAACTACTAGTTTAAAACTTTAGTTATTGAAATAGCTAGCTAGTGTTTCTATTTAATCTAATCGAATAAAAAATCTGGTCAATAGGGTTTCGAGGCCAAATAATCTCTTGATGTGATCACCTACCTCTGCATGGAAGCTTCTATGAGGCAGATAGGTTAAATGGAGTAAAATGGATGATATGTTAAGGATCAGAAGTTAAAAGGGGTAATTACAAAGAATCACTTTATGACTGTCTTCCTGGCTGAATGGTTAGCTTAGTTGCCTTACCACGTCGACAAATAGCAAGGATCAGTTTTTTCATTCCCAATGGGGGCAGGTGTTTCTGTGATGACTTTCGTATTTCTGGGTCTGGGTGCTTATTATATTTATAAGGAAACCTTTATTTATTGTATAACATTGTTAGATTTCCCATTATGTCTGTTTGGCATTGATTGTGGGTCAGCCAGGAAATTCTTCTGGTGGTTTGCTAGTTCCTCACATTCCATAAGAATATAGTATGTTTGACACTTTAGTGTTCAGGTCTAAGGAAATTGCATATTGAGCCTAAAATCCTGGTCACAAGATTGCAATGCTCGTACTGCATCTATAGTGTCATGGTTGACTTATCATGGGGACTGCCACATGCTTTTTCACTGTGTTATGCAGTATACTCAAATAAAAAAATATGCTTATACTATATAAAATTATATTTTTAAAGCCTTTGGAACCTTAACAAAACTGGAGAAATTTATATTTTTAAACAGATAAATTTCACATTTTATAACTGAACATTACATATTATGTTTTTAAGAACTTTTTTAGTATTTAACTGTTACTTCCACTTCAGGGAAGAATCAGAAAGATACTAAGAACTAAATTTTGTATGGTGCCTTTGGGGATCAAACCCACACCTCTGTTGTTCCAGGCTACTAGTCTTTGAATCCTTCTACTCTTTCTATGTGCCATTTGGCCAATTTGTGTAAACTGTCCTGTCCTGATTAGTTTTAAATGTGTATTATTTCTGTGTGTTTGTATAAACAGATAACCATAAACATATATTTTGTATACTTCTTCGTATAAAAACGGGATAAGGCTAGTATCCCGTTTTTATATTATGTGATGTTGGGGTAGTCTGTCAGGGAGATTTGACAAGGGCACCAGTCTTTACATAGAGCAACTGCCATCTCTCCTCTGCAAGCCAGACGGGAAACCAGGCCTAATCCTAGATTAAATTAAATTAAACATGAATCCGGGTTTTCCAGTAAGAGCATTCAGAAAATGTACTTAAGTTAGTAAAACATTGGTACATGGCGGGGTTCAAACTTAGACTACTGGTACGAAAGTCCGAAGCTCTTACTATTAGGCCACCAAGGCTCCAATACTATACATACATACATACTACTTTAAATCATTTTATAACATTGTGAAAAAAAAATCTTGTTTATGTATTAAGCCTCCCCATGAAATATTAAGTTACTAGTTTGTTGCCTGTGACTTTGTCCACGTGGGTCACTCTTCAAATTGTATGCTTTAGTATAAACAATCTTTGTGAAAAACATTGCCTCCTTTTTCGTGGAGTCTGATAAATCACATCCTATATGTTAGGTGGTATAACCTATAAATACACCAAATTCCATCAAAATCTGTTTGGTAAATTTTGTGTGATTGAGGGACAAATTAACAGCCAGGACATAATGCTCATAATGTGTTCTGTTGTCTATTGCCTGGATGTATTTTTTTAACATCTTCAATGTACCTACAGAATTCCCTATTCTAAAGATTTATTAGGATTAATGTATAGATAGCTTTAAAACACACCACTTTAAGAAGAGAATAGGAGCAGTTTTCTAGTGTCACCTGTGTCATAGATTTGGTACAATATGATTTTTTGTTCCAGGCACATATGAAGTTTCCACCTGACTACCCGTACTCACCTCCTTCAATTAGGTTCCTAACAAAAGTGTGGCATCCAAATGTATATGAGGTAAGTCGAGTTACTTTTTAATTTTATTAAAGAGAACAACAGCTATAGATATCTAATTTAAGATAATAATTTAGTTACTCAAAAATAAACCTGCAATGTTTTTTCTTCACTACATAATATAAAATAAAGTCGCTTCACATCTGTCTGTCCCTATGGATACACAATGGATTTTGATACGTTTTTTTTAAATAGATAGAGTGATTTAATAGGAAGGTTTGTATAAATATTACAGAAACACTAATAATTTCAAAGGTTTCTATGTGATGCCTGTGAGGGAAAGTCTGAAGTACCTAAGTATATATAATCAAAGATTTTGATGTGATTATTGATATGGGTTTATCATCTGGGTGAAACTGGGGCGGATCATTATTCTGTATATCTAGACACATAAATAAAATTGAAGTGTCTGTTTGTAATATTAAAATAACCACTTTTCACTAAATATATATGTATGTATGTATACATGGTACATCTACCAAAATCACTTTTTTTACATTTTTTGTCTGTCTTTCTATCTGTTCCTTCCGGCTAATCTCTGGAACGGCTGAACCGGTATTGACGAGACTTTCATTAGAAGATAGCTGATGTAATACGGAGTAACTTAGGCTACTTTTATTTTCGAAAAAGAATTATATTCGAATAATATCTTTTTAAAGACCCACGCGGACGAAGTCGCGGTTTTCAGCTAGTCGATAATAAAATACAATAATTTTATTTTATGGCCGTGTTGCTATTACGGATTCCGCCAGTATCATTTCAGTCATGTTTGAGACATTTTAAAATTAACCAGAATCAACCATTCTGGAATAAATAAAAAGCACTTGTTGACCAACTTCAATAATAAGTTTATGAACCAGGTACTACTGTCTGTATATCAAGGGACCGAGCATTTTGTTTCCTTAAGAAGAGTTTTCCGTTATACAGAGCGGGAGAAAAATCAAAATAAAATTGGACTCGAGATTGATACATTATGCTGGCTCTTGTTCAACCTTTTCAGCATAAAAAAACGGTTAAACCGCGATTTTTTTTTATCTAAATTCTAAGTGGTCGAATTTTGCCTTTGTCAATTTATTTGTAGGCTCTCTGCCGTTCCCCTGTAAAATAATGCACGTAATGCTTTTCAATTAATGGCCTGCCTGACAGTTTCTATATATTATTGTCTACAATTGAGCTATATTTTTACGAACTAGAGTCTACGAGAAGTAGTATTTGTAAGGACATATATTTTGGAAATTCATTTTCGTTTTTACAGACAATTATCTATTAAGATTTTATAGATTTTCATGGATCATCGTGCGTACAAGTCTTGAGACTTATTACACAGTGTACGTTTCATATCCCATTGACCTTGCAACAATACCATATTATGGCAATGGGAAACAGATAAAATACTAATATCTACAATTAAACTATATTTTACAATCTAGAAGTCTACAAACATGTAATTCAGGTACATATAATTTGGCGATTCATTTTAATTTCTGCAGAAGACAAATATCGCTTAAGGTTTGACTTATTTTCCCGTGTCGCCGTGAGCACAAGTCTTGACTTTGTATTGTACCGTATACGTTTCATTACCCATTAGCCTTGCCGCTTAAACACATTATGGCAATCTATATCTATACATATCATAAAAGTGTAGGAGAGAGAATTCTGTACATTAATATTATTTTCAAAAAAATCAGTCTTGACGACTAAAAATGGGCAGCAGAAAATATTTTAAGATTTTCAGAATTTTGGTCTGTCTGTCTGTACCCCGGCCGCGGTTCACGCCGAATCTACTGGACCGATCGTAATGAAATTTGGCTGGCGCATA
>DVZN01001434.1:0-10194 GCA_018237365.1 Caria ino melicerta
AATTATAGCTGATAGCCGGCTCGGCCTCTACAGCTCAATGGGCGTTTGGGCAGAACGTGAGCGTTCTGCCGAGTGGGAGGATTGTCCAATTTATTATTTAATTAAATCCACCCAGTGCCCTGCTTGACTTGGTATCACTTTCATAAATTTCTTACTTGCTTACTCATACCACATACAGTGATTGTATCAACTCTCTGTTCCTTTTTGATATTTTTTGCCATAATTTTTTGGAATGGTTGCATTGACCAATCGCTTCCTGGGACCACTAATGGTCTGTACCATAATAAGACAAAATACAATAAAATGAAAAAAAAAACTATAATTTTTTCATAAAATACCAATATTAAAAAAGGTGGAGATTGCAGCTCAGTTGTAAACTTTTTTGTTGCCTAAGAACTCCGTGATTTATTAACTGATTTTGGTCACTAGTCAATTCAATTCTTATGGTATTGCTTTGTTATTTTTTTACGGATTATTTAGCCAATGTCAAGTCTAAAGGTCACTAATCATATGATTCCATTAAAATGAGAAGGAATTAACTAACCTTAAAGTTGGGTTTTTGAAGTTTTATTGCATTTAAATTATGTAGGTAATTTAACAAAATCAAATAGATGTGGCTAATTTTAAGGTAAAAATCATCCTGATAGAAAACCATTCAAACTTACAGTAAAACCTAGTTTTTGAATAATCCTCGCATATTTCCTAGCAGCTAATCTTGAGTCTTCTTCACTTTTGGCACCTGTACAGACCATTTTTCCTGACGAGAAAATAAGGGCTGTTGTTCTGGGCTCTCTTATCCTCATGATAACAGCGGCAAAACGTTTTGGATTGTATTCTGCATTTCTAGCATGTAATGCTATTTTTTTTAAATCCAACTTACAATTAAGGTTTACTGTTGAAACAATGTTTCTGTAAAAAGAAATATTAATAAAAATAAAATAACATTTTTTATTGTCTTATCATAACACAGAAATAATCACTGGAAACAATTTTCAGAATTTTTTTTCCCATATATGTTTGGGTTTCATGTGTAAAATAGGCGTACCTCCCTGGCAGACATTTTGTAAAATACAAGCTGGCCATGGAAAATTGGCAGACTTGGTTGATTACTCTTTTTTTAATTCTTTTTTAATTAATGGTTGTGAAACTTTTTTCTTGTCAACCCCTTATGAATATTTGGTCATTTCTGTGCCCCCAACTGCTACAATTCTAGCATATTTTTAAAAAGTTTCCCAATAAAAATATTCCTTTAGTCAAAAAATGTGAATATTAGATCTAAGTGGTGCCCACCTAGTCTGTGGACCCTCAGGGGTCAGGAAAGTCAGGGAAAAATGGTAGAAATTAAGCAGTGGAATTTAGTGGACCCCTCAATTTTTTAAGAGAGAAAAAAAGTTTGGCAATGTCTTCTTTAAAAAATGAAACTAATGTAACAAATTTATACACACACTAGCTGAATCCGCAAACATTGTATTGCCATATAAATTGTTCTATAGCTATTTTAAATGGGGGCTGGTGGTAGAAGGGTGAAAATTAAGGGTTGTATGTATTTTTAACACAACATCAAAAAAAATACTTTTTTGTTTAAACAAAAATCTTTAGGAGTGGACCACCCTTATTCCACAAAGGCATGAAAACCTGATAACGACCTATTATTCTCAGTCCTATCAAATAAACATATAAAATTTCATATAAATCAGTTAAGCCATTTCAGAGGTGTACAGCAACTAAAACTGTGACACAAGAATTTTATTTATATATAGTTAAGAGATATCAGTTATGCTTACTGTAATTGTGGTAATATGCCAGGGTCTGCCGATAGTGGTGTCATAGGTGTCATAGGTCCAGCTGGGCTTGCTTGACTTAAATTTTGCTGTGCAGCTATAGCACTTCCAGTAATCATAGGTGACATCAAATTTTGCTTAAACAAAATTAAATATACTCATAAATACCACTGATTTAGCTTTTATGACTTACAAAAATATTTAATTATCACATAATACTAACAATATTATTTAAATATATTATGACTCTCTTATGTTGGCTTGTTGAATGGACTATTCCATTCAATTATACCTACTTACATATAGCCTAAACATGCTTCATTTGATAGAAATTAGAGATATAAAATATTAGTTGAATGTTCATACTCGGTAAGTTTGGCATATTTCTTCATTTGGCATAGTTTTTTATAGTGCATAATAACCAAAAATATTTATAATATTGGTGCTATGTTAAAAAATCACTGCTAATGGTGTAGTTGCGGTAAAATAAAACATTATCCTTACAAATATTATATAATATAAACATTTATTTATTTCTTTGTTGATCAGAAATGTATACTGAAATACCAGAATGTCATTGGGTACAAACCAGATGAAAGCTATTTTATGTAATAACTAGCGACCTGCCCCAGCTATGCAAGGGTGCAAAGCTAATACTAAATATACTACAGAATGTCTGTCATAGATCACTTGAGTTAAAGCATACTAATTTGACATCACTTTACTCATCTTGTCTCTTTCTTTTACTGTAATTTGAAGGTAAATAGCAATAACTACTTTTAAATAGTCGCTATACAGCAGAATCAGCTCCAATAACATTAATAGAATTGGAAAGCAAACAAGCAGACAGATTTCTTTATGGTAAGAAATTAACATCTCAAATAAACACCCAAAGATTGTGATTGCCCACCTGAAGCCAAGTTAGGCCTTAAAGTAAGTTTACTGGCTACATTACTCTTTAAACACATCAATGATAACTGATGTTATGACACCAGGAATCAATACACAATAATACCAATCACAAGTCAGCTTCTCAACATTCATAGCCAATCCTCCCAAACAAAAGACATACTAACAAAAGTACTAATCATGATAATTTTAGGCCCACAATTTTGTAATAAAAGGGAGCGAATACCGGTGTTTGGGGCTGCATCATCTGTTGAGGCGTAGCATAACTAGCCGTAGGAGCATAGGTGTGCATAGTCCTCTGAGGAGTGCCCATCAGTGAAGATCCAAATCCCACTAGTGGTGATGAGCCTAATGAAACTAAGGAATGTTGCTGCTGCTGCTGCTGCTGCTGAAGCTGTTGGTGTTGTTGCTGTAGCGCATTCGGCAATATTTGTTGATCTTCTTCTGGCTGATGTAAAGGGGTACCGATCCCCGGTATGTTATACGGACTTGGTAGCATTTGATCCATTTTTAATATTAAACAAGAAAACAATTAAAGAAAAATATCGTTAAGTTTTCTCGTTATAAGTATTCGAGTTACAGAATTCAATTCTTGTTTTATAGAAAAATATGCGGTAAATATTTTCTTGAGTTTGACAGTTCACTATCAGTGTTGTCACCTTGTCCACGGCAAAGAGTGGTCCACAGAAAAAGTTGCTAAAATTAGCATAGAATATTGCTAATATGAAAAAAATATGGCGAAAGTTGTCAAAAGTGGCTAATAAACTACTAAAATATGAGATAAGTGTAATAGTTTAGTAAAACTATTACACTTTCATCTTTCGAACCACTTTTCAATATCCAATTGAGTTGCAATTTGGAATATAGATAATATTTTGTATTACATATATATATATCTTTTTTTTATACTTTAGCCGACACTCCCGTTCTCACAATCAAATCTCTACTAGCCGCCCTAGTTCAAGTCATAGGTCCACCTGGCCGGTCGGGCCTTCAATGCTACGTTTACAGAGCTGATGCCCCTATCCGAGATCCCACTTACTCCACCGGCCATCGGTGCACCTACAGATGTGACCACCCCACTACTTCTTCAGTTTGCAATACTTCTAAACGATGTCCAGTCACTTTGATCTTTGGAAATTTCGGGTAATTAAGACCAAATTCGAAACTTTTGGAGGTTGTTTTTCCGTTTTAAATTTTTTTGCATATCTAAAAAAAATGTTTAAATGCCGTAAAGAACATTAAAATCAATTTATGCTTTGGTGAGAAATAAATTTAAAAAAATTTGAAAAAGTTGTGCTCTATGTAGTTATTAAAACACTTTTTTATCACTAAAGACGTTGTAATTAAGTGCTTAGCAATTTAAGTTATTAGAAAGTTGCAAGGGTAGCTCGTAGGGTCAATCATTTTTCCTATTTTTTTTAATATTAAAATATACATTTTTTAATTAAAATAATATATATATTTATATATATAAACAAGTTCCTACCATCGTTGTGAATAGTATAGTATAGATGAAGTCGGTTGAATGGAACAATTAATTTAAACCAATGTTTAAAATAGTGTTTTTTTATGAAATGCCATTTAAGGGAATTTATGGGAAATTAATATTTAAGAAGCGGGGAATTTCGGGGACTTGGCGACACTGACATGGGGAATCGGGATTTTTATTTTTTTTATTGGCAGCCCTGATTCTATTTATTTTTTATTACTCAATAAGATTTATGATTTTATTTAACCAATAGCAAATAGCGATTTTAGTTTTCTTCTAGGTACTTGTTTTAATAACTAATAGAATATTTATTTAGGAAAAATTTTCGTATGAGTAATTAAAATGAGAAGCAACACGGAAACAGAGGCAGGTACAATAATTTTAAAAAGATATGGAGAATTCTTCAAAAAACAATACCAAGATTATCAGAAAATTATTGAGAAAGAAACCCTAGACGAAAATAAAACCTTTCTACCAATACAAGTCATTATATCTCCCCTTGAACGCATAACGTTAACTGAATTGGTTTCGTCTGATAATGTGATAATAACTAAAGTCCTCAGTGTGCTGTCCTCTCTGTGTATGGAAATTAAAATATTAAAAACGGAAGCATTTAACAGGTACAAAATTGTAAATCATTTATTCACTGTCTGTGTAATTCTATGTAAGTATTCTACACGATCGTCTCCAACCGCCAACACACGTCACTTTGGTTGGACTTACGAACAAGTAGTAAGAAGGTCACTTGGTTGGTCAACCAAATCTTTACACCAACAGATTTCCACACACTTGATTTTTACTCCAACTCAACCAAACTGACCTCTGTTGGTAGTCGTACCCGATCAAGTAGAGAAGACGAACGAATAGCTATAAATCATCTAATCTCTGTTTGTGTAACTTTATGTATTTAAATTTAATAACTACCTCACTTTCAGGCACTTTAAATTTTTAGCATTATATGATGAATATTCAGAAAGTGATATTTTTTCACAAATTAACTCAATATGTTTATTGAGTGCTTTTATCAATCGTTGCAATGAGACTCTTAATAATATATGCACTCAGATGTTCGTTATTTTCAGTAAAAAAATAATCAACCTAAGTAAGTAAATGTTATATGTTCTAATATAAAATTTAATTGTGCTTTTATTCAAATTCAATAAATATTTGATTAGATAGTTCGCAAATGTTGATGGCTGTAAGTACCCAGGGAGACCTAGTTGATATTTCATGACCAAATCACCTGTGTATTATCCGAGGGTGGTGTCAAGAGTCTCTGTTTGAAAAGAGGAATAAATGTGGAGGAAGCTAGGTAATTATGTAGGGAGTCGTGACATGTGGCACTCTATACATTCTGCCTACTCCGTGCCTACCGTAAGTGAAGATATGTATGTATGTGTGTAATTTAGTTTCAGTTAGTACAATAGCCTGAGGTCCTGAGTTAAGCTTTAATGTACAATGAAAATATTTTACTTGTGTAATCAAGCATGTAACAGAGTTGTTATAAAATGCTCTTAATACCATTGTGTTCTATTGTGCATAATATTTAAAGTAATAAAATTATTATTTTTTGTTAATATGCTACCACATTATAATTGATTAAAAAAAGATTTAACTGTAACTGCCTATGAACTATTTTTTATATTTCCTTTGTAAGTTTAAAATAACATAACCCTTACTGTGAATTGATCATCAGTTCACAATCAAGACACTCACTAGTGTCTTGACAAATTATTTGTAAAAGAATATGTACAGCCCTATGTAAATAATGAAAGTATGTAAGCCCCTATTGGTTACTAAAATAACTAAATTTCTCATACAAATAAAGTCAATAATTTACGGCGATGCTAGTGAGCGTCTCAATTGTGAACTGATGGTAGATGTACTGTTAATATGACTTAACCGTGTCACCTTGGGAAGTATAACATTTTGTGTTTACTAATTTTTTTATATATTGCAGCTGGAATACAATGGCACTTTGTAATAAGTAATATTGGAGAAATATTTACAATACTAGTTTTATCAGAATTGTTAATATCAAGATGTTCTTTGATCACTAAATGGAATAAATATTGTAATCATTTCAAGAAGTGTAGCACAAAAACAAATGAATTAGATATTGACGAAGAAAAGTACAAGTCTCTAGTTGGTGCTATTGATAATATTACTAAAAAAGTAATGAATGATGATCTGGTTCAAAGCTCTCTTAATAATTTATTAAGTGTAAGAAAACAGTATCTTGTAGGAAATGATTGTACCAAAGTGTGCTTAGAGTTTATGCAGTACATAAAACATGTTTTGGTTAACCTCGATAGACTTATACAAGACAAGCCCAACAGTGACACTATGTATAAATGTATTAAAGTAAACTCATTATTTGTGCTTAAATCTTACTTATTTGGTACCAATGACAAGAAGATTTTTAAGAACTTAATTGATTTAGATACAAAGGTTAATATACAAATTTTAATTAATATTTTTATATGTATTTTTTTTATTAATTTTTTTATGCATTTCAGGCTCATAGTGTATTTGTTATTGGAACTGTAATTTGGTTTCCTGAACAGTTTCTTCAAAGATATGCCCCATCATTATGTTCTCATCATAGTAAGCTACCTCAAACAATGCTTAAAGCTCGGCAAGCCTATATTGTAGGGAAAAAAAATAACCTCCCTAAAGATGTTACAAACCTTCAGAATTTATGTTCACAATGGGTATTAACTGTGGATGAAATATTCTCTTCTAGTAACAAACTAAGTGCTGCAGATTTAACTCTACATACTAAAATAATGTTAGATGGTCTTGAAATTGCATCTTGTACTAGTTACTCAATACTAACATTCATTAATCTACATTTAATTTTGGGTCTACCCCTCTCAAAAAATGTATTGATATCATTATTTGAAGTAATGGACATATTAAAAAGCTTAAAAGATGTCATCACAAGAAACTACAATCAGATAATTAGTTCAGTAAATATGATTATACAGCACTTGACGTACCAGGCAATTTTTTCAATACTAGAAGTAAAAAAAACTCTAATAAATGATAAAAAGTATGCTAGTAAAAGACTTGATGAGCTAACATGCATAGTAATTGCAGAACAGGCTATAAAAGGAGCCTCGACCTTAGAAAGAAATATAGCCGCTAATATGGCTTTAAGCTTAATTCCTGAAACTACTTATATTGAAGACACATATGAAAGGCTAGGTTTAGTACTGGAGAAGATTCAATTGTTGTCCAATTTTACAACTTTTATGACAAATTTCTGTAATTGTTCTTGGATATTATGGCATCAAAACATAATACCAATTTATTTTCAACAAAATTTTAGCACTATGTTGCAAGTTACAAAGATTAAAACCTTTTTAATGGTTTTGGAAGATTGTGTTTGTCTGCTGCAAGAATCAGATAAACAGTTTCAGTCACAAAAGGCGTTGGAATTTGAATCAAAAATCATGACTATGTTTAATGATAATGTGCTAAAAAACATAAACCAAAGCTTAGAAACTAATTTGCGTCTTCATATTCATTCTCATTTACAATTGGATGTAGTTAATCCTTTAACATCTGATACAATTAAGAAAGTGTTATTATTACTGAACAACCTGCGACTTCACAGTCTATATATGGCAGTTGTTCCATCTGCTGAATATTATTTATCAAAAACATATTATAATTTAACAACAGTTGTTTTATCTGATTGGAAGACTTATGGTGAAATGCGTCAAATGGCTAAACTAAAGTTTAATATAGAAACTATAGATGATAATTTACCAACACAAACTTTAGAACAAGGTTTAGATGTACTGGAAATAATGCGCAATATCCATATCTTTGTAGCTAAATATCACTATAATTTAAATAATCAGATTTTTATTGAGAAAAGCAGTAACAACAAACATCTTAATTCAATAAATATAAGGCACAT
This sequence comes from Caria ino melicerta, assembly GCA_018237365.1. Lineage (NCBI taxonomy): Eukaryota > Metazoa > Arthropoda > Insecta > Lepidoptera > Riodinidae > Caria > Caria ino. Next base: position 8,114 of record DVZN01001434.1, read on the forward strand.
TGCAAATTCAATAAGGACTCATGGGACTGGCATTATGAATACTACAGTTAATTTTACATATCAATTTTTAAAAAATAAATTTTTTATCTTCTCACAATTTATGTACGATGAGCAAATTAAATCCAGACTCATTAAAGATCTTAGAAATTTAAAAGAGAATGCAGGAGAACAATGTAATACATATTTATATAAGAATGCAGATAAATTTAATAAAGGTATAAAAGTTTTAGGATTAAATGAAGATGGGTTGAGTTACTTGGATCTTTTTAGAGATCTTATAACGCAAATAGGTAACGCCATGGGCTATGTACGTATGATTCGTTCAGGAGGAAGGCACTGTTGTTCAAATGCTACAGTATTTTTAGCAGATCTTGAACCAAAGAAATTTAAAGAAATATGTCAAGGAAATTGTCTTAATAACCAAACTATTAATGCAGCAGAAAACTTTGATGAGAACATAAATGATATAATAAGCAATTTCATTCAGGGCACTGAATATTTTAAACTATTAGTGGATGTATTTGCTCCAGTGTTTCGAAATCCCAAGAATGTTCATTTGAAAAATTTCTACATTATCATTCCTCCACTAACTGTTAACTTTGTAGAACATATGATACTATCAAAGGATAAAATGTCTAAAAAGAATAAAGCTGGCGCAGCATTTACAGACGATGGATTTGCAATGGGCATTGCATATATATTAAAACTGTTAGATCAGGTACTCTAAATATTTATTTCATATTAAAAAGTTAAATAAATAATGTTTGAGTTACTTGGGATAAAGTATGACTCATCTTTTCGTTGGTTAAAACAAGTAAAATATCGAATTATCTTTTTCATAGTAATGGAAGGCAAACAAGCAAACGGATTTTTTGATGGTAAGAAATTCACGTTGCATATAGACACCAAGGATGGTAATGGTGTGTTGCCAAGCTGAGGCCGGGATGTTAGGCCTGGGGCAAAAGTAAGTACCCTACCCTCCAAAACAGAACACATCAACGGCAAACGATCGACGTTATGGCGACAGGAATAGGTAAGGCGGTTGTACCCATTCTACCCGGATGAGCTGCTATGAAGCTCTATCATCTAGTAAGAGATCATGGTGTTAGTGAAAGTAAACCTATGCTCGCCTTTTACGAGCTGCCTGGCCAACTCGGGGTCTTTGCTTCTTTAACTGTATTAACTAACAAAGCCATCTTATTATCAGATGGCTACTATATTATCAAATTAGTCATGAATGTCTAATTGATATTGAAACTGTTTGAATAAATTAATTTTAACATTAAAATATTACAGGACTCACAGTTTGAGGGATTACACTGGTTTGATTCAGTATGGAATCATATAAGAAAACAAAAAGAAATAATCTGTGAACAGAAAAATAAAGGTACACTTCAACTGCAACAGACCTTGGCCCTTACAGAGAAGAAAGTAAACATATTGGAGGAAGAATTTAAACTTTTGTACTATAGCCTTACTAGTGCTAGGATATTCTTTAGATAAGTAAAATGTTAGTTATAAGATTGAATTGTTTGGATGTAATGGAGGCACCACTAACTTAAGGTCTCTAAAAAGCATCTGCATATAGTACACCCTGCTAAATGACAAACAAGGATGTAGCGACTAACCTATTAACAGAATAGCAAAATACAGACCAATAAATTGAGACTTTATGACAGAATATATACAGCATTTTGATAATTCCTATGTAAAAGAGCAGACGGTAAAAGACTGAAACAATGAAATAAGTTTTTCAATGGATTGTACAACATTAAATGTTATTTATAATAAAATAAAATATGTTATGAAATTGACTTCATTTTCTAATATGAATGAATGCTAATAAAACGTGAATTAATGATGAGCCTGTGTTGATCAGGGCTCCTTTGCAGAATAGGCCATTTGCCTTCTTGCCAGGCAGGCGTTAAAAGTGAGCATAGGTTTACTATCACTAACACAATGACATTGACTAGGTGGTAGAGCTTTGCAGTGGCTCGCCCCGGTAAAATGGTACCACCGCCTTATTTATTTCTGCCTACATAACGTCAGTGCTTGCTGTTGCCCTGTTCCGGTTTGGAGGG
>DVZN01001435.1:0-10193 GCA_018237365.1 Caria ino melicerta
ACGGGACATTTTTAGCGCTGTTATAATAGTAAGCACCCACAAAATTGTAAGAAAATTTAAACGTTATATTCTAAAGTAGGTATAGACTGAACGTATAATTTTTTTAATGGCTTCTGACCACTGCCTGGGATTTGTAAAGTATACTAATTTGACAGTTGACACTACTAAATAAAAAAAGAAAGCTAATTTTTTACTGCTGTTAAATTAGTAAGCATGTACAAACTTGCAGATTTTAAGCGTTATATTTTGACTTATAATTTCTAAGGCATAGACAAAACATTAATACAAATTTTAAAGCATACTAATTTGACACCACTAAGCTGGTCTTGTCTCTTTCTTTTCCTGTAAGTTGAATGTAGATAACGATAACTTAAAAATAGCTTTGTCATGTAGGTTTAGCAGTATCACCGCCATTATATTTTAGATTTTAACACGTCTGTTCGACTAAATAGCAAAAGAAAATTAAAATAGCTTTTATGTGCACACATTTTTCATACATTCTCCCCTTTAAGCCTTCCTCGGTTTTCTATATTTTAAAACCAAAAATTAGCCGAATCAGTCTAGCCGTTCTCGAGTTTTAGTGAGACTAACAAACGTCATTTCATATTTATATATATAGAAAAAGAGATGATTGTAACATCAAAAGGTGAGAAATGAATTTGTTTGATAATTTGTAATTGAATATTTTGTGACCATAAACGCTTATGGTAAGTCACGAGTACTTTTCGATAACATATTATCCAAAGTAAGCAAGATGCCCTCTAACGGCCGGTTATAGTACTTAACCTATCCTTGATTTTGCCTACTGTCGATAAAGCGCCATCGCATCAAAAGTGGAGATAGCGCACAACAGTAGACACAATGATGGATAGATTGAGTACTAGAAACGGCCGCTTACCGTTGCATTAAGAAGACAAATATTGGCCCTGATTCTGCTATTCACTAATCATACTAATGTTAAGCCATCGCCATCTACCCTCAACTAAAGAGCGGGGACAAACTTAATGATGCCAAATTAGTATGCTTTATTATTTTATAACAATAGCTCAGAATAAGGCGATTGATATTTGCGAAAGAATCACTCAATAAAATTTACTGGATAACTAAGAAATTACGGTGGATGGTGAAAGTGCGTGCCCTGTAGCATACTCTGGTCTAGGGGGCCTACGTCCAGCAATGGACTGCAATGGGCTAATGTATGTACGTATCACTCAATAATTTTACAGCACTAAAGCCCCCGTCTCTTTGCTAACTGAGGGGAAAATTTTGGTCGCAAGCTACGCTATTGATTCGAGCTCTCGACCCAAGATGATGGTTCATAAACTTAGTTTATATTTTTTCACAAAATTTGTCTTGTTGACCAACTACATTAAAATTGTAAATGAATTACAGGTTGATCAATAGTCAATTTGCGAGTTTGCTACTTGATTGCTCACTCAAGCAATGCATCTTCGTCATGCTGCCAATTGTTTTGCTGTTTAATTTATTTCGGATGGCTTCGCAAACCACATATAGAGGTTATAAGGACCATTTGTTAAAGGTGAACGCACATATATACGAGCCGAACGCGTTGTACTGCCACAATTGCCCACGTCGAAACATCCGAATCTGGAAGAGCTCAGAAATAAATGTGGAACAGTACAAGTATTTAATACAAAATATTAAATCCTAGACGAATTGGAATTACGTCATCAGAATGTGCGCAGCTTTTGCGGCTGACTATGTCGATGCTCTCGTATTCTATTGAGTGCGTACAGTGAAAAACGGAAATTATTTTTTCGGTGTGGTTAATTATTTCGGTGCGAGTGTGCGAGGCCTCCTTGACTTCGATTCGTTCGATAAGTTCACCTCGGATAAGTGTGCGTTCACCTTAAGAACCACTGCTTTCTATAATTCAATTAAGAATAATCAACATGCATCATCACAAACAACAAGGGAACTTAGAAATTCGCCCTAAATCTTAAGTAGCAGATCTTAAATCGGATAAGCCTGCTCATCTTTATTTCAACAAACGATTACTATTGGTCGTGAATGTTAGAATTTTACTAATTGATTTATGTATATCAAGCTATAAAATATTGTCTTAGAGATGACACATATACTTAAAACACACTTTAAAAACAAAGCGAGTTATGATAAATTTCATACCAAACCACCAAGCAAACAAAGCGTAAAAAAAAAGAAAAAAATACTAAGAACAAATCTATTTTTATTAAGGTACATCTTTTTTTAATTAATAATATTAACATAAATAAAGAAAATGTAACAGATAGACTACAATAATTATTTATATGACAATTTGTGAAAGTACAGTTAACAACAGAATTGTATTAACAGTATCAATTTATAAATAACATAGAATTTTTGTTTTATGTTGGACTGGTATATATAATTTGCAATGGTCTGTTCTTATTTACTATTCTTAATAATATACAACCTAAATTTGTTAGAATTATAATGAACCTAAAATAATTGAGTTTAGATAACGTAAATCAATTTACGATTATATTTAGACATTAGAGGCCAGATTCTGAAACGGCAATCAATATTAATCCACGATTATTTTTGAGAATTGTTTAAAAGGAACATGAATTATACGAGTATTATGTTAATAGTTTAATAGATTAAACATGAATCATAAAACTTACTAAAATTTTAATTATGGTCAAAAACATATTTATGTTAAAATCGTGTTTTTGGGTCAATTTTAAATTAAGTAAATGATTCATATATCACAACTTTCAAAAAATATTCATAGACTAACATTGATTGACGTTTCAGAAAATGGCTGTAAATTTATCGATTTACAATAACTATTGATGCCGATTCTATACATCGACTAAATTTATTTTGAGGCGCAATTCGATAAGCAAATTACTTTCATGCACTTGAATAAACAGCATACAAGCTACAACTTTCATACAGGTAATGAATCAAGTGACGCGTTGTTGAACGCGAAAACGATATTTGATCATTCACCAATTATGTAAACTTATCCTTGGCAATTGGTATCATCTCTTATGTGCAAGTAAAACCTGCATGCAATTTGCACACTCTTAAAAATTTTAGAACATAAATTTTATGGGTAACCTACTTGCTTCTGTGTCTCCTTCTGCTAAAAAAAAATGTTTCCAGTGCAAGCAATTTGTAGTCAAATATAATGTTTTCGATATGAAACGCGCTTTAACAAAAGTAAGAATCCAAACAAATTAATTGCTGTCAAATTAGTATTCAAGTGACATTTGTATAGACGTTTAATCTGTCAGTTAGACAGTTAAGTCTGTGCGAGTTACTAGTTGCACTAGTTGTTCTCATTTAACCACCGGAAAATCTCGCTGTCTCTCACAAGACTGACATGGTTCTAGCAAAATCCGTAACAACGTGAAACACATAAAATAAAATACCATACAATACTAGTTGCTCACTAATTCGATAAAAGTAACTATGTCTTGTCTCTTTTCTTGTCATTTTGTTGCGAGAAATAAGGAGCCATTTATAAATTTCGACACAAATTTCACAATTTTTAAACGCCAAAAAAACTATTTTTACATTTCTGGTCTCCCTCTACTTGCGGAACAACAGAAATTATTTTAATATTTATCTGTTTTCAATTTTGAGAGTTGTATGATCAGTTACAAAAATGTATTAATAACATTACTTATTTACTATGACAAATCTTACAGACTTTTGTCAGTGACTGTACCCAAGGTATATAATTTGTGATGTGATATAACTTACAAATATCCTCCATATAACGATTGTACCACATGTTAGGCGCCTTCTCTATAATCCATCGGCACTATTGACCATCAAATAGATATTGCATCAATCAAAATTAATGAAAGATCCTTCGGTTCCAATTTAAAGGTTCATTACATTTTTTCTCTGTTCTTCTTATTTATGTCTCAACTTAAATACAGTTCTCTTAGAAAAGAGTGATGGGTGAAAAATAATTCCTATTTTAAACGAAATATTTATTGGGAAGAACTAATTATAATTATAAGAAATATTTTCTTGCACAAATTAGAAATCCTTTAAGAATTAAATATGAGATAGCTTCAAAGCTACAAAGGCTTTTTAGGTCTTATGATATGTACTATATTAAATGGTCCATATTTAGATGAAATAAATATTATCTTCTATGAATCAATAAAGAGAGAACACACCTTGTCTTGCTCAATTCTCATGTTCTATAAAATAAACTTACTATTTTAAAATCACTAACCGTGACCTAACACTTTTATTTAAAATTTTACTAATAAACTTATAAGTTTATTATAAAAAAATGGGATTTATTAAAATACTTGCAGATTTCAAAAATTTTGCATATAAATTAATATGATCGTAAAGTTAAATGTAAATCAGTGTAATATTGTAGAGTTCATCAAAAAAATATTGTGCGTAATGGTTATTTTCTTTCGTTATAATGACTTATTCGATTAAAAATGTTTGTAAAAGATGCTTATCGTCAGAACAACTAAGACTGCAAATTGAGATATATATTAGTGTGACAAAATGTTATAGTGGCGGTAATTTGGCTACGCGTTATCTAAAATATTTTTAAGTTTTCCCTATCTCCCTTCACCGACATAACAATAAAAAGAGACGGGACATATTTAGCGCTGTACAAACACGTACAAACTTGCAAATATTTTAAGCCCTATATTTCGAAGCATAGACTAAACGTTAATACAATTTTTAGAGCATACTAATTTGACACCACTAAACTCATCTTGTCTTTTTCTTTACCTGTAAGTTGAAGGTAGATAGCGATAATTTAAAAATAGTTTTGTCTGCGTACAACAGAATCAGCGCCAATATCTACTCTAGATAGGGCACAGACATAGGCAAAGAAAATCTGATTAAAATTTAAACCAAATTTAAAAAGGGAACAGGTTCTATATTCGATTTTATGTATGATCAGCGCTTTCTGCGCCAATTATGGACAGATTCTTTAAGTTTTTTTTATAGGGCACACATCTGAGATGATCCCATAAATAATTTAATAATGTACGTGACCTCGAAAATATTTTTTGCAGTTTTACTGCGTTGGAATTATTATACGTGTGAATAGCTCAGTTATCGAATCACTATCGCGACATCAGCCTAAAGTGCGGCAAAAAAGCCGTCAATACCGTGAGGATCAATTAGTATCTAAATAAATCAATACTAAAATTAATGCTTTTAAATTTATACCCATCACATCTAAGTCCAAAAATCATACCCTACTAGATAATATGAAACTATATGTATAAGCAGTGTTGTTTATAATATAGTACTGACACAATCATAACATTTAATCTAATTTATCAAACTTACTGACCATTATAAGTGCTATTTGCGCCTCCACTGTCAAGCGTTTGACAGAATTTAACATTAAATCTAAAATTATAATAAACTGTCGCACTCACAGATCTTTTAATAAGGCATAGTGAAGCTTCGAATATAATCTATGAGTGCAAGAGAACGCGCTACATAAAGCGTTCAACTCTACGTTTTATTGCTTCAAAGGCAGCAACTGTTTGACAATACTATAGCTTCTGCTTCTCGCAAGTTACTTTCAGGATGGCTAAGCTTAAAAAGATGAAATTTAGCTTCAAGCATTGTACAGTTAGCTGCAAAAGTGTATACCTAGCTAGACATTTTCAAAGCGAATTACAAGGTACAAGTGACTTATCAATCATGACTACGCAATTTCACAAAGCGCCAACGATAAAAATTTTGATTATTCTATAATTTAATTTATATTAAAAACTAAACCATTGAAAGGATTTTTTGACATTAAAATTTAAATTTAATATAAAATTTTCTCAGTTAAATATTTCCAGGTAAGCACTTTTGCAATCTACTGTACTAATGTCAACATACTCATTTTTATCTGATGCTATGTGCATTTTAGCTACATTCCTTTCGAATCATACATAACTAATAACTAGACTAAAAGAACTAAGAATTTATACGCGTAAATACTTTATTACATCTAATCAAATGAAAGTTTTGCAAAGTGCAACTTAATATACGCCGTCAAAAAACTACACCATATTACCTATAATCAAATCGAAAGCAATAGAAAATTCTTTACGTTTTAAATAATTTAAAATTAAGCTGTTTACTTCCAAATTGCAAAATCAAGCCTGAATACAATGTATTCTGAAATAACATAGAAAATGTATAACAATGAAATAAATTAGTCTTAAATCTCAGAAAGAATTCGATATTTAGTAAATATAGATGTAATGTCATCGTTGTGTAATAAGTTTCCGCCATCTTGTTTTATCACAGGACAAGTGCTTGCTAAGTTTTATTTAAATTATCATCTTACTAGAAAACCTTAAATATATTAAGTAAAAACGAAAAAATCTTAGAATGTTTACATTTACAGTTTTAGAAAATGCAATTATTAAAAAAAAATAACATACACAGTTTTGTAATAAAATTAATTGAAATATAATATTTGGTTCAACCATATTAATTTTCAAGTGCTTCTATGTAATCATTTCAAAAATATATATTGCGATAAATTTGCGCGAAAAAAAGCAATTGAACATGAAAAAAATTGAAGATACCCTACAGATCTAGTAACTACTAAATAGTCCTAACATACGCGTTACAACGAACTAGCCATTAACGGCGGATCCCAATAAGCGATCTCATTCCATTTCTCAATAATCAATCTATACATTGCAATTATATGACTGATCAATCGAAAAATTGATATCTCAGATCGCCGCGATCTGTTGATCGAAGATTCGATATTGGGATTAGCCGTACGTTATTGAAATGTTCCAATATTAATTACATCCAATGCGAAAATTTTCAAGATAAATCTAAAAATGTACAGAGCCTTTATTCGTCTAATATATTTTCTTCATATAAATGTTGAAATATGAAAGATACACTGTCAAAAGACGTATTATCCAAAATTGGTAGTTAGGTTCGCGTCGAAGTACCAGTAAAGCAACGAACAATTTCAGCATCGTTTATAAATATATTTATTACTGGTAATAATATACATGTTCTGTTTGAACTATGATATATTATAAAGCTAGAGGTGCGTTTTACGCGCTTAATTTTGATTAAAAAAAATTAGGAAATCGGTTGACCCCGCGGGCCATCCCTACAACTTCTCACTAAGTGCTTGCTTACAATTTTTTTAGAACTTAAAATATGTTTTAAGTTACCTTGAGCTCTTCAAATAAAAACGCATACATTTTTTTTCAAATATAAAAATTTGATATCTCTCGAACGAATTGATCAATTTTGATGAATTTTGCGTCATTTGGCGCAGTTTTCAGAACATTAAACGATTTGCCAAAAACTTTAGAGTAATTTTGAAAAAAGAAAGCAATGCTTGTAATTTGCCAGTTTCATCTGTCAAAATATTTCAACAATTTGTATTAACAATGCCTTTCTGTGTTTACAAAGCTTGAAATAATTATACAACCACTGTAAAAACATACATTTTTTCATACGAAAGTATTATTAATTCACAAATTTTACTTCTTTCATGCTATAACCATAAATATGTACCACAAAATAAAATTAGCCTATCTTAAATGTTATTTTTAGGCAGGTAACGTATCTATAGCTTTTTTATAATATATCATAGTTTTTGAAAGGCGTTGAATGGAAATGGCTATCTCTGCCTATGATATCATAACAAAATACAATGGACATATTCAAGGAAAGAGTAAATACACACCACCTACCTTTACATACTTGTATAAGCGATATATTTCCTTCAATAGAGGTAATTATTCAGATTGCAGCGTCGTTGGTGACACCCGCATTTTCTTAATCTCCCAATGCTATTCATTACTTAACGACTATCGTGTCATAATCGCGTAAATGGATGTTCTTGTATATGCGTTGCAACCAAATAGCAGTGGTCGTAACACGAGCTGAGTGATATGGACTAAAATCGCTTGCGTCTTTACTGGGACTCCGGTGCTCTTTAACCCTAGCAATAAAATATGTTACATACGGAAGTGGGCTTTATACACATTAGCACAAGTATTATTGCAGATGTTCACGGATAGCACGTGGTCTCTAGTGGCGGGCGGGGGTGGGGCGGGCTCAGCGGCGGGCGCCGGGCCGTCACGCGCCCCCGAGCGGCGGGCCCTCCGTCTGCACGTCCTTGTCCGCCGTGGGCGGCGGGTACGCACGCTCCGACCCGTATCGTCTCGATAGGTCGAGCATCTCTCGTAAACCCTGCAATTTATATCATAGTATTTTAAAAGCAATTTATCGAATGGGTCTTTAAAAACATTTTAAGAATTTAATTTTTTACATGGAACCCCCATTCCATTTTGAAAATAAAAGTAGGCTAAGTTACTCCTTATTACATTAGCTATCAGATTTGCTGTAAGCTCATCAGCTACCAGCAAATCTGGACCGATTTTGAAGGGACCAGTGAAAGTCCCTTCAAAACCAATACAGTCGTTCCAGGGATTAGCCGGAACAAACAGACAGACAGACAAAAATGAAAAAAGTGATTCGGTATATGTACATATTTACATACATGTGCATGTAGTAAAAAGCAGTTATTTTAATATTACAAACAGACACTCCAATTTTACTTATCTGTATGATATAAATATTCAGAATCTAGTTAGTATTTAAAGTAACCATAGGTTTAACAGAAAACCACATTTAAATCTGCTGCTTAAACATTCATTTGCAAGATAACATATATTGCTGCACCTGCTGATTCTCATCAGGTGCTGCAATAAATATTCGCTTTAGCACATTTTTTAAAGTATTATGTTACGCCTCGTGCAAAAGTAAGTTTACCGGCTACCTTACTCTCTAAACCGGAACACGTCAATAACAAGCACTGATGTTATAGGGGCAGGAATAAATAAGGCGGTGGTACCAAACCGGACGACCTGCTGCGAAACTCTATCACCTAGTCAAACGTCACATTGTTAGTGAGAGTAAGCCTATGCAGGAAGGCAGATGGTCTATTCTGCAAAGAAGCCTGGACCAATATGAGGTATTACGCATACATATTACATATTTATAGATACACAAATAAAATAATTATTTAGCAATATCCCGCTAAAATAATTAATATATTATAATGTCACTAAGGCATAAAAGGTGGTGTGATGTAAATGGATTAGACTTACCAAAGTGGAAAAACTTCAACAGTATCCAAATCCATACAACACTCTCCTACTATACTGTTCCAGTAACACTAACAGTATACACAATGTATACTGTGTATGTGTATGTATATATGTGTGTGTATATGTGTATATTCACTATTTTAGTGGGATATTGCAAATTATTTTATTTGATTTGTGTAATTATGGATTTTCGCAACGAAATGCCTGCTTCTATTAATATTTATAGATCATTTTTGAGAAAAATGTGAAAAATTGTTTGGCAAAAAAGTTTTAATTATAGCATCCCTTGGTAAGAATTATTTAAAACTACTATAAAAAAACCAATGAACATCACATAAATGATGACAATTCACGGTTTCAATCAAATTTATTTCAACTTCTCAATGATTCAAAAAACTTTTCAACTTCAATATATCATTATAGACATTTATATATGATATTAGTACAGTTAGGATATACATAGCATAATAAGACCATTTAGAATAATTTAATAAAAAATTTGCACAAAATTTAAAGGCTGTTCATAAAATAACATCTCTCTTATCTGATCAGGGGATCTAAGAAAACATAACGATCGTCGCTAATCATATAATTTTTTTCTTTTCAATTTTTTTTTCTCTATTATAATATTTCATCATATTATCATATCTTAATCAGAGTATAATACTTATTTATTTATTTAAAACTTTATTGTACACAAATTGTGAATTCATGAATGTGAAGTGCAGTTCTACTTCTCATAAAACTTTGCTTCAACATAATACAGACAAATTTAGATCTTCCTCCCTTTTGGGTAGTCGGATTTAAAAAAAAAATTCATCAAAGCAGACTATAGATATTTTAGAACATTCATGAAATTTTGGGAAATTTGGGAAATAATAAAATTATTAATTTGTTTCCTGTTCCAGATGTTAATAAATTTTTTTGCAATAATATAAAATATCTGATTGACCGAGCTTCGCTCGGTTTCTCAAAGAAATAATAACGTCATTGAAAGACAAAATAGCAGTATTTATGAACGAATTAATTTCTAGCATCAGAAAGCTCTATCTAGTATCGAGT
>DVZN01001436.1:0-10188 GCA_018237365.1 Caria ino melicerta
ACCGATGACGCTACGTCTGCCCAAGCTTGTCAAATGTTTTAAATGTCCCCCCCCTGCTAATTAGTCTGTGCTTCACACTGACATTTGTATCTAAATAAATTGTATTTTGTTGGGGATTGGGGAAGATTTTTCAATCAACAAAACTTGAAATTTTCGATCTTTTAGCGTTTTGTGCATTAAGAGTAAAATTAGGATAAGTGTTTAAAAATGGGGCAAATAATGGGCTCTTATAATGCTCGAGATGTAGGTTTAAATATGGATGATAAACCAACTTATGATCCTCAGGAAGGCTTTGCTTATCAACGAAAACAGCGAGGTATACAGTATTATATTTTAATACCTTTGTTATTAAATGTGCTATCATGGATCTTGTGTACGGGCATAGGCTGGTGCAAAATGTTTATACTTGGATTTGTTACATAACCTGTCACCATGATAATTATTTTTCAGAGATGGTAGCTCGAGAGGAAGATTTAATCTCGGCTAGAATACCTCCAAAACATCGTGATTACTGTTCCCATTACTTACTAGAGTATCAAGTTTGTCGGTACAAACATATGCCACTGCTTTACCGTTGTGCTCATGAAAAACATAATTATTTGAACTGTGAACACCAAGAGTGAGTAGTCAATTCCTAATACACTGTTCTATTGCTATAACATTTATTTTCATATTCTTTAAAAAAGGAACACATTTGTGTTATGTAGGTATGTATTGTATTCTAACATGGATATTATTTCAAAGTCTTACACTAAATTATGTTTTTCTAAAAAAAGGAGTTTTTGGGACTTTTTTTGTTTGAAATTACACTACTGAGATGTTACACGGTGCAAATTTTAAGCATTTACGGGACCAAGAAGTCAGTTGTTTTGAAGTTTTATTGTTTATGAATTTTATAATAATTTACTGGTGTCTTTTAACTTTGAATTAGAAAAAAGGAATTATTTTCTATTGTTATTAAGTTTAAGAATATTTAACGAACCACATATAAAGACACAATTCTTCAGTGCCTCTCTTGTTGCTGGGGTAAATAATTATAACTTACATCACTTATGCTAATATATTTTCAAGTGAGTAAATGTCACAACTCAGATTAATATTTAACAAATATCAGACTGATAATAAAAAAATGTTTTTGTAAATTCAAATTTTTAAATTTTAATTTCAAATTAAGAATTAACATTTTTACAATTTGCACTAAATATTTTCTAACGCTTGACAGAAAAGAGGGGTGCTGTATGTTTGACGAGTCAGTGTGTGTATGTGTGTCGGTGTGTGTGTGTGTCTATCTGTGGCATCACAGTTTCTAAATGGGTGAACCAATTGCAATGTAGTTTTTTTGTTTGGAATCTGACATGATCGAGATAGTTTTTAGCTATAATATATGGGGATCTGTCCTAGAATTCAAGGTCAATGTTGTTTTGTGTATGTTTGTTTGTGTCAGGGACTACTTTTTTTTGTATTTTTTCTTTTTATAGTATGAATATAAATTTATCGTTATGTTACAGTCCAATAGGTCCCAGCTGAGCTTTGCATTTGTGTGCATGTACATATAATAAATTTACGCTCTGCTCCTCAAGCCAATTGCCAAAAAACAGTATAAACCAGTTTACAGTACACTATATATATGTAAATTTACACAAATGCAAAACTCAGCATAAACCTTCGGACTTGTAATATAAAATTAACAATAAAACTAATTTATAGGATGATTCTTATCATAAATATAAACTAAAGTTGTTTCCTGTTTCTGTAGTTTTTTAACCACTAGAGTAACTCTTTTGGTTACGTTAATCTTTACCTAGGTACCCAGTAGAGGCATATTCTAAAAATGCAATGATTTAAAGTTATATGTCACCTGCTTCTATATTATTTGTGATTGTGAATATAGATGCCATTTAACACAAAAAGTTAAAACTTTCCATTCATAAACTTTAGTTTTCAGTTCAACTAAAACTTACAATTAATTTCTTAACAAGTATATCCATAATTATGTAGTAATTGTTTTTTTTATATATTGCTAATGTTACAATATTCCTAATTATTCTAGATGGTATAGAGAAAGAAACGAGTCCTCACCTCCTTTTTCCACGTAGCTTGAACTTATATTGGCCTACAAAATTATAGATAGAAATAAGAATAGGATAAAGTGAGTTTAACTCATCATTAGTAAGCTGGTGTCTCTTTTTTCAAAGTTTAGGTTAGAGGTTCCATGCCAATCTCATACTGGACTTTCTGCAAAATATATATCTGTATGTTTAGACCTTGTGCTATAAAAAATTTTCTATTTACAGCTACATAATTCGCATGAAAGAATTTGAACGTGAGCGCCGTTTGAGAGTCCGTGAACAACGCTTAGTGGGAGCTGCTGCTTAGAAATCAGTCTAATACCTATAATAATTCATATGTAAATAAAAATAAATAGATCAATTTCATATGCAGTTTTATTTAAACAATATCAATAAAATATTGTTACTATTATAGCTGAGGCGTAATGTGATTTATTTTATAAGATTCCAAACAACGTTATTATTACCCTCTTATGTGTGAATCACCGTCTTAAATAGAAGTAAGTAGTTGCCATAAATGTTGCAAACCTTAGAGTAATTAATGAGACATACCTAACATCATTATTATAGTGTAGACTTACAGCTAGTTTCAGTACTCAACCTATCCTTCATTTTGCTTACTGTTGATTTTTCTTCCTTGATCTTAGCTGTTGATAGCACTTTCTCGACTTTTTGATATGGAGGTACGAGACAGCGCTGTATCCAAAGAAGGCATAATCAAGGATAGATTGAGTACTGAAACCGGTCGTTAGAGTGTAGATAATAAAACTCGAGACTCGGCTTTTAAATTAATGACAGGAAGATTTTAAATAAATATTCCTGGACATCCCTAGTATCTTGGCTAATCGTGGGTGTTCGAGTATATCGGCTGGACTAACAAGTTGTGGAGATACTAGCACACCTCTGCCTACTCCTTTGGGGATAACAGGCGTGAAGATACTTTTTTTTAATTCCTGGACAAATCACACTGATTTATCTAACCTCTGAGTAAGCCAATTATTTGCTTGTAATATGGGTGTTATTATTCAACTTTATAGGTATATAGAAATAGAAATACATATAGTATAAATACCAGAATAAATTTTCACCAACACCATGAACACTAGCTAGACAAGAGTTTGGTGGCCCGCGCGGATTGTTTGGCAACAATCCGGGCGAGCCACCAAACTTACCTCGTCGTACATATTACTACTTCCATAACCTTAGCGTTCTGGTTTGGAAGGAAAGGTAAGCAGGTAAATTTACTTTTGCCTGAGGCCTAACATTCCTGCATTGAGCTGCGAATGCACCATTACCACCAATTTCGTTTCCATCAGAGTTGAATGGGTGACTTCAAGTAGGTATTAAATATTGCGGGAGTGAATATGGTCACTTCTGAAATTATTAAATTTGGTGGTCCTGCTGAGCAATAGGTACCTACTCTTTTTAGGTCATTTGTAATAAATGTTGGAAGACCGGCAGTATACTTACCTACCCGTAAATTGCAGGCATGCTGCCATCGTGCTCTTGTCTATAGGCAAGGGCGAATTAAAATCACAAATTATAAAGTCATATGTACTAGTAAAATCTTTGAATGTGGGAAAGCGTCATGTGTGACCAGCTGGTGACCTGCCTGCTTTATGCGGATAACGCAGTTATGAAAATGATTGTAAAGAACTGGGTTTACAATTGATTCCTAAGCAAACCAATGATTGGTATTTGAAAAAGACGAATCCAGAACCCATGTTCTTAATTAAATAGTTGTGGTAATGAGGTAGTGCTGAAACAAGTGAATGAAATTGTATATCTTGGTAATGCTTTTAGCAGGGATCTTATCCAGGCTCTATGTACCCGAGAATGCCTTAGTAATTCTTCTATTTATTTTTGGCATGGGCGTTACTAACTGTCATTTAAGTTTAATGTTTTTAAATTGTATCAAGTTATAGACCGATTTCGTAAAATCGGTCTTATCTCTTGAATGATTCGTCATACATTATAATATTATTCACTAGTCTTTATATTTCATTCATACATTCTTAAAATACCTACCATGTTTTATGGTATTCAGTCTGTCATGGTCTTAAATCCCACTCGGCAGAACGCTCACGTTCTGCCCAAACGCCCATTGAGCTGTAGAGGCCGAGCCGGCTATCAGCTATAAGTCATTTCGAAAAAAAAAAAGGTCTTAAATAAAGACATGGCAACAAGTGGCAAGTGCCAAGCTTAGCAGGTGAGATTTGGCGGCTTCGAGAAAACACAGAGTTAAAAAGTTAAACCTTCTAGGGTTTCTTATTTGCGATGCAGACAATTTTTTTCAAATTGTGTACCTATTTTAAAGCCTTTTATATTTTTTATTTTACTGAATATGCTGAATGTTGACTGCTTTAGCCACAATTTTTATAGCTTCTTCTTCTTGTTATGGTTTAATGGCAACCACCATCTGGTTAAGACAATTCTGCCTATTTCAAATTAGGAATACTAGGATAAATTCACAGTTTTAAAATTATTAATTGAAATTCTAAAATCTGTTTGTAATAGCTTTTAATTATTTTGCAAATATTTATTGGTTTGATGTATTTTATACTTCAATTTTAAGACAGATAATTAAAATTGTCTCAAATGTTACTAGTCTACAAAATGATAGTTCCATTATTTTCTACTTTATTCACACTTGTCTACAAGACTCATTTATTGTCATGTTTCTAAAGATTGCTAAGCAATTTTGGTTCTTACTACATGAGAAGATTAAAGTTGTAATAATATTGTTAGGATATCTAACAATTTTTGTAAACACGCTTGTCGAATGCACAAATTATATGTACAATAGACGAATGCTATTTATTGCGGAAGTAATGGCTTCCTAAAATTTTAATTGCATAAATTCAATATGATAGCCAATGTTTATAACAGAAACGGTTATGTAGTAAAGATTTTCTGAAGATATCAATGTTCATTGTGTATATTTGTGTCATCCGGCTTAATACTTTCTGTAATTTATTCTGTGCTAAAATGCTTCGGTTCTAAGAAAAATTTTAACAAAAATTTGGTATTGTTATTGTATTATGGGATTAGATCTGCAATGTTTATTTAGTTTATATAAAACCAAGGTGCAAAGAGAATAATAAACTAACAATGCTCATTTGTAAATGGATTGTTCCTCTGTGACAATGTTTGTTGAATCGCATGCGATTTTTACAATATTATAATATTTCTTTAAAATGGGTGATGTTGGCGGGACTATGTCTGTAAGAAGGAAATTTAAAGACATGGTGGAAGACGATGAGGAATCCGAAGAGGAAATGGATAGTGAAAACGAAGACGAAACTATAGCCAGGATACAACGAGCTCATTATGCTCAGGCGGCTGCTATGAACCCCAGACGAAGGTCAGTAGGCCGGTCTAGGCCTATGAGCCACAAAAGGAAAATGGAAGCAGTTAGAAACTTTCACGATTTTACAAAAAAATTAAAAAAAGACACTGGTATCAGAATTCATAGTTTAGTTGGTAATAATCTATTAGACTTAAGTGATTTTTCTAGTGAAGACAATAAATCTGATAGTGACGGTTTATCTGAAGAAGAATTTGTAGTTAATCCTAGTGCAGTACAAGAATTGAATGAAGAAAATGATAGTTATATAGACCCTGAAACGGGTGATTTTGTAGAAGCAAAAAAGTCAGCTGACATAGAAAAAGAGACTTTATCTTGTCCAAATAGCGAAAATCTAGTTCAAGGCGGTGAAGAACCAAAGGTTCTTACAATAAATGACATAATAAATGAAGGTGATTTGGATCTCACCAAAAATGTTGAGATATCTGAAGTTGAGGGGAGTGAGCTTTGCCCTGATAAAACGGCGGAAGATTTATTAGATCTAAAACAAGAAGAGAATAGCCAAGATTTTGACATTACGGAGAAGTTAAAAGATATGGAGGGAATTAGTGTAAAGCCAGTGAATAAGGCAGAGGATGGTGAAGAAAATATGGATTTAGAAGTAAGTTTTCTCTATGATATTCTTTGAATATTCACTAAGAATATCTATTTTTATTATTCACATAAAGCATTTGTTATTGCAATGTATTAAAGGCATCAATTTAGGAATCATATTAATTAATTACCTAATTGTTTTAATTCATTTTAAAACCACTAAGTTTAATGACTTAAGTTTTTAAACTCATGTGTTTATAATTAATAATATTATGTTCAGAAAATTTATACAATACTGATCACTTAATAAGTAGCTGTAAGCAACTGCCATGTATCTTTATTAGGAAGTCAGTATTAACATAACTGCCAACAATCTATATTAAAATCAAATGCCAACTGGGCTCAAATTGTTACAATGAGTTCACAGGTTCACAAAATTAGCAAAATAAAGGTTTTTTCTTCAGTTATAATAGATTTCTGTTAAGTTATGCCTGATACAATGAAATATGTTAAATGATTCAAACTAGTCATGGTTTTATTCATGTTAGGATCATATATTAAAGTTATGGCATTAAGTTCACCTTTTGTACAAACTTATTTGTTTGGCGTACAATAAAGTTGAAAAATAAATAAAATAAACCTTACCTGTTCTCATACAAATGAATTAGGAAGAATTGAAAAAATACATGGTGTACCACTTCCTTAAAACTTCATTTGTGCACCTTCACACAATGCCATTATCACTACTTAGTACAAAATAAAGTCTCTTTATATATATATGACCCTATATATGTTTAGATCTTTAAAACTATGCAACATATTTCGATATGTTTTTAAATAGATAGAGTGATTCTAGAGGAAGGTTTATATGTGTAATACATGCATAAAATAATAGAGAAACAGTAATAATTTTAGAGGTTGCTGGAGAAGCTGTGAAGAGACATTCTGTAGTATATTCAGTATCAGTTTTGCATCCGTTCAAAGCCGGGGCGGGTGGCTAGTAGTATATAAATATAGTAGTCTTTTAATGCCAAAAGCTGACTTAATGCTGCTAAAACACGTAAGAGTTTGTTATAGATTTGAACATCTATACCAATAAATAAAATGGGTGTGTCTGTTTGTAATATTAAATTAACTGCCGCATATGTACTTATACATGGTATGTATACCAACATGACTTTTTTATGCAATTAACTTAACAACTATAAGGGTTCCATGAAAAAAAATGTTTTCAAAAACCCATACTGTCAAAGTTGCGGGGTTCTGCTAATGATTGAATATAATTCTAAATTCAAATTTAAAAAATATGGAATTATATTTTTATATTTGTTCATTAAATTAATGTTCGGTTTTTTCTATAATTAATATACTTAAGAACATTTTGAAAGTTGCAACTTATAAACCTGGATATGTTTAGGAAATTTAAATTTAAACACTTTTATTGTCACCACATTTGAATCTTTTTTTAAAATAAATATCGGTAAGTTAAAAATTTGAATAAAATGGTACAGTTCTTTCTTTTTAACACCAATACCTTTAAAAAAATCTGGGCATATGATTTTAACTTTTCATGACCACTTTTGAAGTGTAATTAAATTAAAATACTTAATGTACAGCGAAATAAGCAGTAGTTTTTTAAATGTTAGCACTTTTTTACCTACTCTGCTACAGCAATATATCTCCTCGAAACAATAATCTAATCTGTTCTGAGAATTTATATCAGGAATTTATCTTCAGCTTAGTTCCACATGAATTGATACCATTTGCTATACTAATTCCCTTTTTTCCCCTGTATTGGTGCGGGTTCCTTTGCAGAATAGACCCTCTGCCTACCTGCTAGGCAGCTTGTAAAAGACGAGCACAGGCTTATTGTCACTAGCACTAGGTGGTAAAGTTTCACAGTGGCTCGCCTGGTTTGGTACTACTACTTTACTTATTCCTGAAGCTATTACATCAGTGCTTGTCATTGATGTGTTCCAGTTTGGAGGGTATGGTATCTGGTAAACTTACTTTTGCATGAAGCCTAACATCCCAGCCTCAGGTTGTTAGCACACCATTACCACCTTTGGTGTCTGTAGGCAGTGTGAATTTCTTACCATCAGGGAATCTGTCTGCTTCCAATACTTCCAATACTATAAAAAAGGTGAAAGTTTCACACACAAGGTAGTGCAGTTCAGCACCTAATTTATTAATGTGCTCGTCTAGTCTATTTAGGTATTTTTTGCTGTCTCTTTTTATTCCCTTACTGTTCACATTCATATCTAGATTTATGTAATTATTTTTTGTGTATAGTGGGATATTAAACATAGTCCTCAGTGTTCTTCTTTGAACACATTCAGTTTTTGCAATAATACTTTGGTTTGCTGTTTCTTAAATGTGTATGTTGTATGTCCGTACAGGCTTCAGTATAGAGTTATAAATAGCCATTTTACTTGCGTCTGTAAATGATATGACATACAAGCCAATTAGTACATGATTTTAGCTATTTAAAAAAAAAACATAAAAAATTGTTTTTGTAGTTAACATTTGTTGGTATTAAGGTTAACTAAAGATGCCACAATTGCCGACAGCAAATGTGTGTAAATTGCCTTTGGAAGAAAAATAATTGTTATTACATTATCATCAATCCATACATATACATATAATATAATATATAAATAAGTTGTTTGTAAATTGTAAAAACAAACTTAATTGTTTTTTTAGTTAGTGCATCTGAATCTTTCATTTATATATCTATCTATCAGCCTATTACATTCTACTGCTGGATGGAGGTTTTCCCCAGTTTAAATAAAGCCCTCTATAAATTGAGGAAGGCCTAAGTCCAGTTCATAGTCAACATGCTAAATATTGATTGTCATAGACAGACATGGGACTATTTAACTCAGCCAAACACCACACAGTTCGAATGAATGAATCATATCTTAAAAAACATTAAATTGTTGTCTGAGTACTTAAGCCAGATCATTAGTCAGAAACTTAACTCACAAATAAGAATTAGTACTAAATAAATAGCAGTTTGAGTGTCTTTGCTTAAGAAGATGCTCGGACTTGTTTTGTTGAAAACTGAGAGATTGCTACACCATTTGGTAGGTGTAATTAAGGCATAAGATGAATCACACAATTTATAAAATATATTTAGTTTGGATTTTCCTTACCACTTCTATTAGAATAACTTTTTATACATATTATTATGATTTACAATTAAAGTTTTTCTTAAATTTAATAAAATGATTAACCAAAGATATTAGGTCACATGATGTGAGAGGTGGCAAGTTTGTCGCTATATTGGGAACAGACCTAATCCCAGGCAACATAAGTTTTTAAAATAAGTATAAAAAACTTAAAGAACAAGTTGCCCAACACGGAAATCGAGCCCTGGACCACATGTGAAGTATTAATAGTATTCATGACATTTAATGCAAGATTTATCTATACACATAAGATAATAAAAGTGTCAAAAGGAGTAATTTGGACATTGAAGATATTTATTGAAAATGGTCCAGGTGGCTAAAAATGAGAATCAGAACATATTTTGAGATTTTTAGAATTTTGTCCAAAATGTAAATTTTTCAATAATTCAGTAATGCGTAGTCAGATTCAATTAAGTTATTTTTTTTGTTTGTAAAATAGGGTGGAAAGGGGTGGGTTGGGGAAAGGTGCAAAAAGGTGGGATGGGGTAGGGAGTGTGGTGTCTGTGGGGGTAGGGTGACATGGAGCATAGTTTAGCAGAACAGAGTGGAATGGATTGGAGTGGTTTGAAGTAGAGTTGAGTGTAATGGGACTGATAATGTGGGTCTTAAATATTTTTATTTTTTATGTATACTAATCTTATAAAGAGGTAAGCGTTTATATGTTTGAGGCTGGTAATCTCCGAAACTACCGTACCAATTTCAAGAATTCTGTCACTATTAGAAAGCTGTATTATCAGAGATTGCTATATACATATATTTGTTTTGAAATAATTAAGTTTTAAGGCAGATTAATCAACATTTATAAAGCAATCCGGGAAAAAAAGTGCTACTGAAATATTTTCGGGGACCCCTGTTGATTATACATGCATACTATAAAAATATAAGATCCATAAAAAAAGTGTTCAACACAATGCCCCTTACTTCTATAATTAAGTAACTATAAAGTATTTTAAAGTACCTTCACGCCCATTATCCCCGAAGGGGTAGGCAGAGGTGTGCTAGTATATCCACGACTCGTAAGTCCAGT
>DVZN01001437.1:0-10185 GCA_018237365.1 Caria ino melicerta
TGAAATTAAAGTATTATTTTAGTACTGGCGAACAAGTAGGCAGATTCCCTTATGACAAGAAATACATGCCGACAAGAAGGCATATAGAAACCAAAGATATTAATGGTGCATTGTCAACCTGAGGCCGGGATGTTATTCCTCGTGCATTAGTAAGTTTACAGGCTGCCTTACTTTGGGGATAACTTTATTTGACGTATCATATAAGAAAGTTGCGAATTAATAATTAAGTTTGTATTAGACTGTTGTTATCCCTAAATACCCTTAATTAAATAAACAGATACAAAACACGCTAAGGGTAAGCATTGATGCTATGGCAGCAAAAATTTGAATAGTTGTCCGTTTGAAATATCAATGAAATATTTTTTAATTTTTTTAATGTCTGTCTTTATTCCAATTTGTTTCCGAAATGGCTGGATCGATTTTAACGGGACTAAGCTGAAGTTGTAGGAAGTAACTGGGGTTACTTTTATAATAAAAAAAGATAGAATTTGGCGATAATTAAATGTTTTTGAAAGACTTACGCTGACGGGTTTGCGGGAATACAACTAGTATACCCACTATAAAAATAAATACAAAAATTACCACAGTTACGAACGTAACGTCATCGATAGCGCTAATTTGATTAAACGTGGTTTTCTCATCGAAATGAAATATTTTTCCACGATAAACAATACTCTGTATGTAAGGAAACTCTCTAAATGAAAATCAACACACTGATGTTATGTTGTTTTATATAAAAATGAAGCACTAATTTATAAACGTAAAAGTTTGTAAAGATGCCTATGTATATGGATTTTGATATAATTTAGTATACAATTAGATTATGACTGACATACAAATACTACTAAAATGTAGTATTTGTATGTTAGTCATAATCTATTATATACTATATCTTTAAATTTTAAGGAAGGGTATGGTAGTCGGTAGACTTTCGTCACACAAACGCTCACTTTTGTCTGGTCAAAACGGTTAGTCGTATATCTTAACTCCTTGACTAATGAGGTGGTTGAATTGAAAAAGAATTAGGAGCTCCAAGTGGGAAGAGACTTCGCAGAACTCTATTTTGTAGTTGGATATTCAGGGTTTTGCGTCTTTACTGACTAACGGCCGATTTCAATACTCGTTGATTTAGCCTAATATTGAAATAAGGTAAATTTGTAATTTTGTAATTAATTAAAAGAAATTATTATATTAATTAATTAAAATAAATTTGTAATATTATTTAGACTTTGTTCGTTTGATATTATTAGGCATTAATAATTAATTAATTGACATAATTGATAAAGTAACTTTGTATTACTAATTGTTATGATGAGGTAGTTATTTGCAATTAATACTATAATAGTTGGATTATTTTCTACGCCGAAGACGGCAGACTATGTGTGTGTGGCAACAGCTTTATAATCATATTCCAGTAACAAATACATTCTCATTCTCATTCTACTGGACGTTGGCCTTCCCCAATGTTTTGGTCATGGTCACCACGCTAGGCAGGCGTGTTGGTGACCGCAGTGTATGTATATTTGTTCCGGAGTATACACTTTGTTGTCTGTCTGCCCACCTAACTCTCTTAATCACCTGTTGCGATACCCACGAGTGTACTACGGGCGTACATATATGCGGTGGCGAAATTTTACTCGATATTTTCCATCGTCGGCTCTTGGTAAAACTTTCACATATTCATATTTTTGAACGAATGAACACTTGTATTATCCTTAACATATCAAAGTATTTATATCTACCCACTATAAAAATAATTAAGGTTTACAATCTCAAATATTGTTAGTAACTTAAGTTTGTAGCCCTGATGATGCTGTAAAAGCGAAACCGTTAGGCTATATAAATAATATTAAATTAAAAGTGATTTGTAAAACAGTACAAGTGTTCATTCGTTCAATAATAGAAATTTTACTCCGTCGACACCACAAGGCCTATTTCTCTATATACTTACTGTAAATTATACTAGCGTGGTAAGCATAGCTTAGCCTAGTATTGAAAGGATAAAATAAAAAATTGCAAATGCCAGTTTTTAAAATATAACGGTACATTATCCTTGACTAATATTATTTTTATTGGGGACCAAAGTTTATGTGTATTTTACGACTGACACTTACAGCTGGCAAATAGAAATTAGACTTCTAAACGAGACCAAGATGTCGTAAAATAGAGCGATAAAACGAGTAAGTATGATCTTGCTTCTTGATATTTTTCTGCTAAATCATTTAAGCATATGCGTCAGTATGACGCAGCGCTGTAATATGAAGAAGCGTTCTATATGAAATTGAATGGCTTCACGTGAATAAAACAAGAAATACCAAGGTGAAGGGACATAAATGTCAACTTCGCTATATATGCATTAATCTTAGTTCAAGTTTGTACAATAAGATATATGGATATGGCTTGGAATTGTAGAATTACTATATATATATATATATATATACTTAATTACCTTGCGATCCTTACGTTGTCGACGTTCCACCTATCCAAAGCGATTTAGCTCGGATGACTATAACCATAAGCAGGCGCAACCGTGTGTATGTTTGTGTGTATTTGTATGCGTTTATCCATATATATAAACACAATATATATACATATATATACATACACATACACACATACACAAAAATACCAGTATGATCTTAATAAAACTATGTTTAGTTTCATACGTTCTTTCGTTAATTAATGAACGCGTTGAAATATTGAAAAACATTTTTGAAAGACCGGATTTGTAAATAGCTTCCGATTGTAAGTGCAATGGTAGATACGAGTAAAAGCCTTCCGGTTATAAAGCCAGCGTGAAATTGAATATACAATCAGCTCTTTCACAAAAGCCAAGTAAATCATTAATCAAGTAGGAAGCGGAAATACATTGTAAATTGGCAACATGCTCTATTATTTTTTTCATAGATATTAAGAATAAATCGGTTATGTTTTTTCAAGCGTAACCTCCGCTTTAAGGAACTAAAACACGGTTAAGAACGAAAAATTTTACGGCGCCTGTGGGGATTGAACCCGCGTCTCCAGCGTTTGGGCTGTTATGCTAACCACTACACCAAGGCGCTGTGGCCAGCACCCGTAGAATTTATCGTTCTTATTCTTTTTATCGATTACGTCGATCAATCCCAAAAACGAGGTAATGTCTAATTATAAAAATGTAAATTTTATCTGCAACGATAAACTTATTTAATAGGTGCATGAAAATGTTACTAAAAAGGGTATTTCAATCGACGTAAAAATTCGACGGGTGCTGGCCACAGCGCCTTGGTGTAGTGGCTAGCATAACAGCCCGGTACGCTGGAGACGTGGGTTCAATCCCCACAGGCGCCGTAAAATTGTTCGTTCTTAACAATGTTTTAATTCCTTAAAGCGGAGGTTACGCTTAAAAACATAACTGATTACAATCATTGTTCATTGCCAATTTTAGACGGCTCCATTCTCACTTCTATTCTCAATTTAATAAACCACTTTTCACGCGCGTCTGCTCATGACTTGCTTGTGTATTCATTAAGCCGCAACTTTATATCGTTAGAGAACCAAAATGGTGGCACAAAATGAAAAACAGTGAAAAAAAGTATTATTATTATATTTTTTATACATAGTTTTTTACAGTTTTTTTTTACAATATGGCGCTTGACAACCGCCATATTGCATTTTAATTACTATCATGTCTTCAGTGACACTGGGACTTAGGACAACTCGATTAACGTAAAAATGATCAAAATTGGTTAACGCGTTTGTTTAGTCACAAAGGAACATACATACCTACATACATAGACTGTTGAACACATAACCTTCCTTTGCTAAACGCACTCGGGTAAAAAATAGGTATGGGCGAATAGGTACAGGCGACAAGGCGGACGCATTTTTATAAATTTTGTCTGTCTGTCTGCTTGTTAATTTGTTCATGAATCATGTAAAATCTACCGAATGAATTTTGATGATAGTATCTTTACAAGTTGTATCACTGAGCTACATACATAGAGAGATACTTTTTATCAGATTGTGCAAAACAGAGGCATAGCTTTTCACAGGACATATTTTACTGCTGGAAATTGTATTTTGTCAGCGATAACATTAATAAAGCTATTAGAATTATTATTATAATATACTATATTATAATATAAAGCTCTTATCGTCTAATGGTTAAACTGTAAGCTTGTTATGTGTTTCATTGGTTTGAACACTCACAAACTACGCCCAGATACGCCTAACGTCTGCTACCTAGAGAATAAAAAACATGTATAAAGTCAAAGAGTTTTCTAATATTAAACACTTATTTAATAACTAGCCAATACCCAAGATTTTCCCGCGTTGGCCATTAGAAAAAAATCCAGAGTTTTGTTTATCTACAGATTTTTTTTCTATATTAGTCTAGGTTTTTCTTTGGAACTTCAGCTATATATGAGTAAAAGTCCAGTCAAAATCGGTCCAGATGTTTCGGATAAAAGCTGGGCAAAACAAATAGATATACTCAAAATATTATGTGTATCTTAACTATTTTAAGAAATAATTATTCACAAATAATAAATTTAAAATCGATTGCAATAACACTTAAAATTAACTTATTTTATAAAAATATGCTGGAATATTTTTGTCATTTAACTATACCTACATTTTATTTATGATATATTATTAAAAAGCTATGGATACGTTACCCGCCTACAAATTGACATTTAAAAGTGACTAATTTTATTTTCTGGTACATAGTTATGATTATACCATGAAAGAAGTAAAAATAGTGGATTTCACTTATGCATGAAATATTTTTTACTGTATTTGTATAAATATTTTAAGCTTTGTACACTCAGGAAGGCAATTTTAATACAAATTGTTAAAATATTTTGACAAATGAAACTGGAAAATAACAAGTAATAGCCTTTTTTTTCTAGTCAAAATAAAGCGAATATAACGCATCTATAATTTTATATATCATAGAATTTTATATAAAATCATTTCATATCTCACGCATCATCATAATTAAGATGACCTCACGTTTGTCATTCTACAAATTGTGTCATGCGTTTATTGCGCAAGATTAGTCATTATTAAATCAAAATCAAACAAGTTTGCAAGTAAGGTCATCTGCACGTTAATTTTGCACATCCTCTGAAAAATACTTTACTATATAGATTAAATAAATAAATATCGCCCATATATCCTCGATAGGCTAGGCAGAGGAACATTCTAGTATGCACTCACTATTAGCCGACGATATTAAGTCCCATGTGACAAGTGGCATGTCAGTCGGGCACAAATTTAATCCCAGGCAACGTTAAGTTTTTCAGAAAATTTAAAAAAAGTCATAGAACAAGAACCCATGAACTGCGAACAGCTGGAACAATTTTAATGGAACTTTACTGGCAGATAGCTGATCAAATAACGGGTAACTTAGGCAACTTTTATTTTCGAAAAAGAATAAAGGTTCCGTGCAAAAAAATCATAAATTGGTTTTAAAGACCCACGCAGACAAAGTCTCGGATTTCAGCGTATTAAAAACGTCCTGATACAGAAGCGAATAACAAAGGTTATGTATTTCCTTTGGAGGTATGGAACTCTTTTTTTAACAGACTTCCAAAAGGAGGAGGTTCTCAATTCGCCTGTATATATTTTTGTGTGTGTGTGGGTTAAGCGATTACTCCGCCAATTTTGGAACGATTTTATTTTATTTTTGTTTGGATAGGGTATACTTCCGAGGTGGTCCCATAAAAATTTTAGGGATGTACAGGACAGGGAAGTCGGTGGTTTTGCAATTTTACTGCGTTTGAATTATTTTTAAATCAAAAATGTTTATTCACTAACTTAATAAGGTTCATAATTCAACTGATCTTGTAAATCTTCTTAAGGTATACATATAATATCAGTGCTAGCTCTCTGAAAAAGAATATTAGGGCTGAGTAGTTAGTTCAGCTGAACTATTTCGTAATGCAGTGAGGCAATATCCAAGGACCTATTGCTGATCCAAATCAACTTATATCACACGCACAATCTGAATCGCGATGACCCTTACATTATACGTGTCGTCCTACAACGTCTAGTGCATACGAAAGGTGGTATTAGAAACAAATATGTAAATATACTTTCGCTAATTAAAAGCTGTCAAGAGATTGATTTTTCCGACCGTGAAACTAAAAAAAGTTTGAATTACAAAAAAATACCCTATCGACCTAACTAAGTAGACGATTTTCTGTGACAATTATGACAATGATTGTTGTTTCTTTATATATTACCATTGAAATAATCTGTACTATCTATCATAATCTACAATCTATACTAATATAAAATATAATAAAAAATGGAGGAGGCCTTTACTCTATAAAGAGGTCCTTAATAAATGAGTAAATAAACAGATACTCGAGTGTTTATATTATGCTTGTAAATATATTTTTTTATTAGTATTGTATATGAAATATTTGATATTATTATTGTAAACTTAACTTTATTAAGGAATTTAAAAAAATGCTTAAAATAAATAAATAAATCTGTACTATCTATATATTTTTTTATTAGTATTATCTATACTAATATTATAAAAAGGTAAAGTTTCTAACTTTGTTTGTAGGGTGTAATCTTCGGAAATACTGATCCAATGATGAACATTATTTCACTAACGGAAAGCTACACTATGCAGAACCATAAACACAGAAAGCATCGAATCAGACAGGCCTCTGTGTTGGTCCGGGCTTTGCAGAATAGACCATCTGCTTTTCTGCCAGGCAGCTCGTAAAAGGCGAGTACAGGCTTACTGTCACTAATACCGTGATCTTCGCTTCGCAGCGGCTCGCCCGGATGGACTGGTACCACCTACTTACCTATTCCTGCCGCTATAGCATCAGTGATTACCGTTGCCGGTTTGAAGCGTAAGGTAGCAGGTAAACTTATGAGGTACATAGTATGTAAGTACTTATTAAACACGAGGCCTAACATTCCGGTCTCAGGTTGGCAACGCACCATCACCACTTTAGTGTCTATAGGTGGCGTGAATTTCTTGACATCAGGAAATCCGTCTGCTTATTTGCCTTCCAATATTATAAAAATTAGGCGTGTTTTACTACTCTCAGTAGTCAGTGAAGTAGCTCTTTACGAGGCGGTGGTATAAATAATTCAAAATGTTCCTGTTTCTCCGGCGCTCCTGGTGACTTTGTTGCAAATGGTAAGGAAGTTTAATTTATCCTTGGCGTTCGTTCACTCTGTCATCACGGTTATTCTTGGATCAGAATTTGAAGTATTGGATACCAAAACATGAAACAAATTCTCAGCTCACTCCACGCTCTATTAATTTTTTCAGCAATTAATCTAGCGGCGCCTTTTTACTGAGAATTAAATAAATAAATAACTTTAAATATACCCATAACATTTTCTGCATTGCTTCTAGAGGGATTTTCTCATTCTGATTTTATAATAAGCTCTGGGAGAAAAACTAAAAAATATATATTATTAGTTTTAGCTACAGTATGCTTTAAATACTCTAAGAAAATGGAATAATACTGCAGGAATTAGCCAGCCCAAAAATATTAAATACTGTAATATTTAAAAATACTTGATCCATATGTAAGTCATGCGGTAACATGCTTTTTTCTGTATTTCATCGCTTTGAAGACTTTTAGTAATCCTGATTCTATTTCAGGAACATAGGGAAGATAGAGACAAGCCCATCCTTATTTAGACTTTCAACTATCACTAGGTTGTAGAGAATCGCAGCGGTTCGCCCGGTTTGGTACCACTGCCTTACCTATTCCTGACGCCATAACGTTAGAGTTTGCCATTGACGTGTTCCGGTTTGGAGAGTAAGGTAGCCGTTAAACTTACTTTTGCACGGGACCTAACATCCCGGCCTCAGGTTGGCAATGCACATCTCCACCTTTGTTGTCTATAGGCAGCGTGAATTTCTTACCATTAGGGAATCCTATCTATAATCTAATCTGCTTGTTTGCTTTTTAATTTTATAACTAAAAAATTCTTAGGTTGAAGTTCATTACTATTCATCCTTCATCAGTCAGCGGTTTGTATATTATTTTTACGTATGTGCGATTGAGCAGAACATATTAATTTTTTTTGTATAGGAGTTCTATTCATAATTTAATTCAAAACCTTAAACTTGTATAAAAATAACGTCTCACAGAAATATTATATCGTCCAGTACACATGTTACACAGTTACAGTTACATAAACGAATGTAAATAAAAATGAGATAAAATTAAGTAACACAGTTGTTTAACATAATTTTCTTAAAATCATTTTTCTGGAAGTGGTATAAAAAGCTGTCGCAACAGTTACGAGCGCCATAAAAACGGTAACCGGGGCAACTGTTTATCCGTATCTCACCGGCTTCAATCTAAACTGCACTTGGTATAAACAAGACTAACAAGCAACAAGACGTTGCCAACTTAGCGCTTATGCAGCGCTTTTTTTGATTTGAGGTAAGATAATATTATTCTGTAGTATCTGCGATTGTATACAATTTTTTTGTCAAATTTTATGACAAATATTCGTTCTATGACTCATTTATGTCAATTGTATTATATAGATATCCGTCTGTCCGTCTGGCTGCCTTCAGGGGAAACAGCGGGTTATGTTGGACTTCTACCAACTAAAAAACTACACCGGTCGCCTTCAGCACCTGTGACGGTTCTCCAGGATCCTTGACTTTCTACTAGGTGGTAGAGATTCGCAACAATTCGCCCGGAAAGGTAGCACCACCTCACTGATTACTGCCGCTATATCATCAATTAAAAAAATTTACCATCATGATAATAAACATCTGTCCGACTATTTGTTTGTTCTGTTATAACGGGAAATACAAACAATTATAACTGAAGAATGTCTTGACAGAATTGACTACAATTTCTATATAAAAAAATCCTTGGTTGCACAGATTAAAACTTTGCTAATAAACTTTTCTCACAGTATGGAATACAAAAAGATGACATATTGCCGTGGCTTCACTTGTGTTTTAAATTTATCAGCTTTTCCGTGAGACACACTTAAAGGGTAGAAATAAAAGAGTCTAATGCCCGATGGCACAAAACTCAAGTGACATCTAAAACAATGCTTAAATAATTTAAGATTGACTTCGCGACAAAACGCATTGCACTAACCTTAAATCATTCTTGAATCCACTTTATTGGTACTAAACAATGTATATTTTAGGTAGCACTTAAAATTAAGATATTCTTAGTAAAGTTTGTCTTATGTCATGGTTAGAGCAATCGGGCATATGTCCTTTAAAGTCACAGATAATCCGTTGCCAAGTTTCGTTACTAACTAGCATTGGGCCTAATTAGACAAGTATGCAAACGTACACACTTTCAAAAGTTTAATTAATAATTCAATTAAGGCTAAGATTTGTTAATGTAAACCGATTTACTCGATATTTGTACAAGATACTAATGAAAGTAATTAAATTCGTTCACGGCATCAAAGTTAAATTATTGCAATGCCATCTATATTATATTTGTATAACTTCAAATATCTTAAAGCTAATGTCCAACTAATACTCCATGAAAAACACCCGAAATCACACCCATTATCTAAAGTCCGAATAAAATATACAAACATCGAAATATCTGCAGAAATTTACCAGAAACAATACCCGAAAATGTACGTTTGTAATGCATTTTTTGAATATTTTTTGTGCGATTAAAGAAGAGTTTTTTTTTTAATTATTCTGATACAAAATATGATTTAAAAATATTGTTAAAACAAATAAAAAACAACTTAAGAATGTAATAAACTAACAAAAAGACATTAAAATAAAATATTAAATAGAATGGTTGAGTAAATATCCTAATTTTTCTTTTGTTATAGTGTAGTAGAGACTTTAGATACAGCGCTTTTTGACATCAAAATAACACGATTTCGTAAGATATTACTGGCAACACAGAAAACAACCAGTCAATTATGCGTCCCAATCAGATGTTAACTTAGTTTATGAGCTGCAAAGACACATAAATACAAAAAGGTGAGTGGCCGATTGCTGGCTGGTTTACCGGCAGATATTTCCACTCAGCAGAAGCTAGTACTTGAGACGATGAACACTTATAAAAATATTTTCAGTGTTTGTATTTTTAATGTTTCAAAAATACGACTTTATGTTCATTGATAAAAATTGATATCGCCTCTGTGGTCTAGTGGTGTCGTTGTTCGACTTTGACGCGAGAGGTCCTGGGTTCAATTCCTGGGTCAGGC
>DVZN01001438.1:0-10181 GCA_018237365.1 Caria ino melicerta
GCCACCTATCACATCATGGGCCCTAGTACCTTGGCTAATCGTGGGTGTTCTAGTATATCTACTGGATTTACGAGTCGCGGATATACTAGCACACCTCTGCCTAACCCTTCGGGGATAATAGGCGAGAGGGTACTTTTTTTAGATATGCATTATATTATTAGCTGCTGTCCGCGACTTTGTACACACCCATAAAATTAAACTCTTCAAACACACAAGGAAATATTTGCAATTATAATATTAAGATTAAAGCATGCAAGCAAGCAAGCAGCAGGAATAAAGCAACATCGCCTCTGTGGTCGAGTGGTATCGGTGTCCGACTTTGAAGAGAGGTCCCAGATACAATTCCCGGATCGGGAACCTTGTTCTATGAGTGTCTACAGTTTTTTTCTGAAAAACATAACGTTGCCAGGGATTGCATTTGTGCCCGATTCGCGACGGACTTGCCATCCGTCACACCATGGGGCCTAATATAATCGGCTAATTGTGGGTGTATACTAGTATGTACTTCTGCCTATTCCTTCGAGGATATATGGGGATGATTTTACAACAACATTTAGTAAACACTAATATGTTTCCACGATAGTTGTTAGGCTCCATGATGTGACAGGTGGCAAGTCCATCGCCAATCGGGCACAAATCCATTCCCAGGCAACGTTATGTTTTTCGGAAAAACTGAAAACACTTATAGATAACAAGCTGCTCGACCCGGTAATCGAACGCAGGACCTCTCATGTCAACATCGAACATCAACACTACTCGACTAGAGAGGTAGATAACGAGTTGTCTTCATGAATTATAAATAATTTGGCAAAAGTCAACCAAACATTTGTCTGAAACAAATTTTAATTGTATATTTATAATTCACTAAAAATAACACATAACTTTGTCTCAAACGTAAGACAAATTATACAACACTGTCGGCAGTTCATAATGAAATTAACGCTAACGAACTCTTTGGGAACGCAGGTTATTTTCATCTTTGTACGCATTTTCTAATTGTTTCACAAAAAAGCAGCTCGTAAAAGGCGAGCACAGGCTTACTGTTATTAGCACAGTGACAATTTAGCAGCAAATTTTCGCATCAATTCGTTTGGATTAGTATTACCGCCTTAAATGGTTTCCGTTATCCATGTAAACTTATTGAATGTGTTTATATATCGTCGAAATGACTACCACCGCTTCGTAAGGCAGTATCTGAGAGGAAGAATCGGCAAGAGACCTTAAAGGCGCTCTTTTCAAAAATGATGCTTAAATACTAATATAATAGAAATGTGATACTTAATTATTCCTTATTCCTACCCTAGTTATTCCTGCCTTCGTAGCGTCAGTGCTTGCCGTTGACGTGACGGTTTCGAGGGTAAGGTAGCCGGGAAACTTACTTTTACACGTCTTACACCCTGGCCTCCGGTTGGCAATACACCATTATCGCTTTTGGTATCTACAGCTGGTGTCAATTTGTTGCCATCGGGGGATATGTCTGCTTGTTTGCTTTCAATACTATCTTTAGAAAAGTAATATTGAAAGGTATAGTTTAGGGAACTTAATTTAAAATAATAGTTAAATATGATATCTTTAAACGAGCAATTCTTGTATATATAATCGGGATCTCGGAAACGGCTTCAACGATGTTCATGAAATTTAGTATGCAGAGGGTTTCAGGGAAATTGTTTTGCCCATGTTTTTATACTATGAATATTTGCTACAATTATCATTATAATACGTAAGTCAATTTCGTTGACATCTACAAAGTTGTAATAGCCCAGTTTTTAAGACAGGTGACTACAAAACAGGAGGAGTCAGGTTCGAATCCAGAAAGACCCAGGGGCTGATACTTATCCAAACCTGTTGTCGCACTACGCTTTACTATTGAGTGACCTAAAACTCTACCCTTTTTCATCGATATTCGTTTCAAATCATACTTGTATACTTAAACAAAAACAAGCTTTTGATATATAAGATGCAAATTACGTGGTACTTTGTAGGCCGTAAACTATAATTTAAGTAGGCGAAGTTAAATTGCGATTTACTCTTCACAAATTCCGAAGTTAATACAAAGGCTTTGATGTCGTAAACGCACGATTAACTCGAATAAATCAAGTTAATTTTGTGCGAACCCTTCGTCTCATCGATTGTTAGCAGCACCGCGCTTATATTTTTGTATAGATACACTCTTCAACTACATACTAAGTAAGGAAGGAAGCGTTATTACACTTTATCTAGTGTGGATTCTAGACAATATGATGAAAAAACGATTATATGCTACTGGCGGTTTCCTAAACGAATTTTAAGTTATTTCTATCTCTCTTCAACTTTATAACAATAAAAAGTGACGAGACATTTTTAGTGTTGTTAAATTATTAAGCGCATATAAACTTGTAAAGATTATCGTCGTATATGCTAGCTTTCCACCTGTGGCTTCATCTACGTGGAATTCGGTTCTAACGATAAATATATAATGCATATTACATACATTTTAGCGGATGCCTTCACCATAGTTGCTGCAATCTTAAATTTCAGTTCTATCAGTTGAAAATTTACGAATCTTAATACAAACTTTCATTCCCTATTTTATTCCCTTGGGGGTAGAATTTATAAAAAATCATTTTTATCAGATGCCTATATCATAGTAGTCATCTGCATGCTAAAACTCAGCGCAATTAGTCCAGTAGTTTGGGCCTAAGATCAATTTGGGCCTAAGATCAATTTGGGCCTAAGATCAGTTTGGGCTGTGCGCTTATAGATCAGTCAATCAGACACCTTTGCGTTTTATACATTTGGATTGTTTTTATTTTTGCTACTGTTGCAATACCACAAGACGTACCTACTCTGCTATCCTGACGATAAGATTCCAAGTCCATGTTCCTTTGCAGAATGAGCCATCTGCCTATCTGCCAGGCAGCTCGTAAAAGGCAAGCATATGCTTACTGTCAACAAAACCGGCGACCTCATACTTGGTGGTAGAGTTTCGCAGTGGTTCGCTCTGATAGGTACCGTCATATTGCCAGTGCTTGCCGTTGAAGTATCCGGTTGTCGACGCAACATTACTACTTTTATTGTCTATAGGCGACACGAATTCCACCAAATAACACCAAAGGTGGCAATGGTAATCTAAAGCCGGGATGTAAGGCCTCGTGCAAAAGTAATTTTATCGGCTGACGTTATTGCGGCTAGAATGAGTAAGGTGGTACAAAACCGGGAGAGCCATTGCAAAACTACCACCTAGTAACAACTATCAGAGCCGTGTGCTTTTTACCGCATAAACATACTAACATGCCTCATACGAGCTACCTGGCAAGTAGGCAATTGATCTATATTTCATTAAAGCTCGAACCTACGCAAAAAACAGTTAAATTAATATTATTACATACAAAGTCAGGCGACTTTGTATGTAATAAGATTACATACAAAGTCGCCTGCAGTCTGTAATACTGCGATACTTTGGTAGAGTGGTTTCAGTGACCGATTTTGACGCGAGAGGTCCCGAGAGGGTTCGATTTCTGGGCTGGGCAACTTGTTCTATGAGTTTTTTTCAGTTTTTTCATAACATTGCCTCGAATCGGATCTGTCACATCATGGGACCTAATATCGTTGGCTAATTGTGTGTGCATACTAATATGTACCTCTGCCTACCCTTTTCGAGGATATATGTGCGTGGCGATATATATACTGAACAAATTACACTAATTAATGGTTAAACTAACTCCAAAGTAAGCAAATTATTTTCTTGCGATATGGGAGTTAGTGAACTATATCATTCATAGGAATACATAAGATTTAAATACCAGAATAATTTAAATAAATACCCCGTCCCGGAAATATAACCGTTAGCTTTTATCAGACAGAAGCCCGCCCCAGCCGGGGATCGAACCTGATACTCATCGATGTGGTAAGGCGACCATACTCACCCCACGACCAAGGAGGTCCTGTAACAATTGGAATGTTTATATAACAAAAGTATTATAGAGCGATTTAATGTAAGAGTAATTAGTGGTTAACATATTTTAACGAAATCATACGATTCGAATAACGTGAAGAGGCAATACTTAATCAAAGCTCAAAGTAGGTAACTCTATTACTATACACTCTTTAAGAGTCACTTTTACTTTCAATACGTTTTGTATGGGAGCTCAGGCAGGCTAATACGTTCCATACAACCTTGAACTCATTGAATACCACCCTCCCAGACAAACCGTCTCGAGTGGTCTAGCGGCGCCTAGGGTGCCTAGATGATAGTTCTTTTATAAAATAACTACCGTGTTTTAAGTACCAGTTTGAAAAATGTTACCGTAAAATGAAGATTTGCCGACGATAAACTATTTTTTGTAGTTGTTTTAAGAGCCAGATTACCGTTGACGTTTTATTTTGTAATGAATGTATTTAATAATTACCTATTACTATTGCAAACTATGTGAATTGTGGAGCGCTCCAAAAAAGCTACGCAAAAAAAATGTTGCGATTGCGAAACATTTTTTGTGCAACTTTTCTTTTCGTGAATTCAACAAAAAAAGCGTGTTAGTACTAGTTTACCGTCCGCGGCGCGTTTATTTGCTTACTTTGGGGTTATTTGCTTAGTTTGCTGAAATGTGTATATCTATTTAACCTTCTAGGGTATGGGAGTGATGATATTTTATAACAGTATCTTCTAATTAGGCTGAGACCCACAAAAAAATTGGCTTAAATCCCTGAGTTTACAATCTACAGAATAAACTAAACTGAATTTTGTAAAAAAGATGAAGTGTTACTAATTTTTCAATTGGGCTGTATGATAATGGTAAAATATTTTTTGGAAGCGGTTCTATTTATTGATTACAAGCAACCGCTAAATATTTTAAAAATCGTATTAAAATACAAATTTATGAAATTGCAAATGTTTAGGTACAAAATATATGTAATAAAGCCTGTAATATTTAGGTGCTTGCTTTCAAATACGTTATGCAATTATTAATTAATAGATTAATAATTATGCACAAAATATAAAATAATTAATTTGTAATTTACTGCTGAAAATTATTATTATTCAGGTATTTACAACATTGAATTCAAATTATGTATTATTTTTTTAGTGGGATTCCTGTTAACTTTTTATTTCATATTATTATTAGCGATGTATGTACATATACTACACGTTCTTATTAAATAAATGATGTATTAGCTTAAGTAATCTAATGCCTCATACGGACCTCAGTGGTCTCGGAGGCATTTTCTAAGGCATTAAGCCTTTTTTGTGAATTTTGGTGAAAATTAAATAAATTTACAAATGTAAGCAACACTTAAGTAAAACTGTTAAAAGGAAAAGTTTGTTTATATCCTCAAAAAAATAACTCGTCTAAACTATTCAGAATAATCTTAAATTCTCGAAAAGACCTAAATATAAATCCCGTGTATTGTCAACATAAGCTCCACAAAATCGTGAAAAAACCGAAACTCGTGTTGCGTTTTTGCGGTGCATGTGGGAAGCAGGTCGTAGGCCGCGGTTCAGGCTGCGCATGCATTATTGAGTGCCACTGAGTGACGAGACGCGCCCCCGAAAACCGTCCTAACTGACGAGTCTACTGGCCTACTACTTGACAATTAATACATCTATAATTTTAAAAAATGACAATACAATTATAAAAAGGTAGGAACTGTACCTTTTCATATTGTATTGTCATTTTTTGTTTAATTTTAGGGGGTAATCTTTGAAACCGATCCGATCATGAAAATTCTTACATACATACATATCTTCACGCCAAGTCCTTTACGAGATAGGCAGAGAAAATGAGAATTCTTTTATTTACAGAAATCGACACTATTCTGGAGAGATATAGGCTTTATTTTTATGATAGAACAAAAAAATCAGCAAAAAGTTTTTTAATGGCAGCTCTACTATTCGAACTAAAAAATCAACGGTGTCAAAGTATGGCAAAAAAATAAAATAAAGTATATAGTACCAACTAAGCAACCAAGTTGCTGTTTAGTACTTTACCACATTAATATAAACTCAGACACAAATAGAATATAAAAATATATAAATAAAATATTAAAATAAAATACAAAATATATAAATTTATAGACAAATCACACGTATTGATCTAACTCTAAAGTTAGTAAACAACATTATACACAGAAATACACATATAAACACTGGAATAAATTTAATACACACCCAGACCTAGAAATAAAAACTGCTATGTTCATTAAACTAACGCCTACTTCTGTCGTTGGCCACGCTATTCATCGACGTAGTAAATACGCTCACTGGAAATGCACTGTTTCGACCTTTGGTGTCTATAGACTTTTTGTTTGCTTTCCTACAATAAAAAATCTTTATATACAACTAAAAAACCAAAAAATCAAATCTTATAAAAACGTATCACCCCGCCTATATATCCTTGAAATGATAGGAAGAGGTACATACACTAGTAGTATGTTGGCTAATCGTGGGTGCATACTAATGCATTTGCCAACATGATTAGCCAACGATATTAGGTCCCAGGACGTGATACAAAATAAAATCTTTTCTGGTTAAAATGTTGCTGAAAAATACTTGCATTGATTACTGGCGTGCGAGTAGTAGACACGTGTGAACGCTCTTCCGGCAGCACTCGACGCCCCATAGCGCCCAGCCAGACGCTTTTCTAACTGTACAAGTATCTATGTGCACACACCGCATATGTAGTGTAAATCTGAAAGGATTCAGTTTCATGCGAAAATTATTCAAAACATTCCGTTTTTACGACGGAAAATGTAAAAACGTTGCGGTGTCTTTCAAATTACCTTATAACAAATTTTTGTTTGGAGAGGTTGTTTTACTGTCGATATAAAAGAATTACTTAACATGCCTAAAGGCAAAATAAAATTATTTTCGTTGTAAGAATTCACTACCGCACTGAGTGTTGTTGGCAGAGTAGATTAGTACCACCACATGTCTTTCCCAGAGTTTTTACTATTGCTTATACTCACCACACTGCCTCCGGTGCATCGATGTCTTCAGGAGGCGTTGCTGCCCTGCGGGATAGATCCTTAATCGTGTACATCACACACTGCGAGTATGAATAGAATGGCGCCACGCCATGTCTGCCCGTCAGTATCGTAAAAAAAAACTATCTATATATATATATATAAAATTTGTAAAACAAAAAAAGATTAATGTCAGATCACACATCACAATTCGTCAAAAAGGATAAAAGCTACATACATACATGCATCAGCCTCCACATAATATAAAATCCTTGATCCTGGATGATTAGCGAATCAACCCACAGCCTAAACTCGTAGAGACCTGATACTCAGAGGGTGTATTCATGCATATTATCTCTTGCATATCCAAATCCTTTGCGTGTAACAAATACTTGTCAAATTATACAAATTTAAATATAATGTTTTATTTAATGATTTAATGTATACACAAATGATTACTCGCTCCGCTTTTAGTTTTACCCTTTTTTTTAACAAAAAATAGTAAATAGGTATCAAAGAATGTTATGTACCGAATGGAAGAGCGGCGTACACAAGTACACAAGTACTGCAATGTGCTTAAAAGGAGACTCCTATAACAAAGCATTTTATGTAAATTTGATACTGAATAAAGATTTTTGTGTTTTTTTTTATATTTTACTCTATAATCATTATTATTGAAAAATATCGGCGTTCTGCACTCCCTTACATGTAAATTATCACTGTGTCAAATTTGATACTCCTCTGTCCGCACAATTTTTGTAAAAAGGGATCAAAAGTTTTTTGCTTAATTAGTATATAGTTACTTCAGTGGGTACCCGATAACAAAATTGACACAGAATTTTTTTGCGTTCTCAGATTTCGCAGACAATCTAGTTTCGTACTGTACGTTTTATTAACGACCATCCAGCTTCCAACTAGTTCACCAGTTCAATGTTTACAGCCGAATGAATGTTCATCCCACAATCGGTCCACTCATATTTGTTGGAGCCAAGTCGCTACTGGCAAGAAGCCTATCAGATGCCAGTACCGACCCAAGCCCGTTGTAAACTGTGATAACCCAAATTCTCTCGGAAAATGTTTTGTGTGCCCGACATCTGCTTAGATAAGGTTTACGTGTATTTCACAGATATTAGCTTTAAGCGTAATGCGTTTCTGAAATCCAGTTTTCGGATTGGGATAAGATGTTGTTTGTATTTTAATGTTTATGTTAGAAAATGGAAATTAAGTGATATATGTTTTGATAGAATATACTCAATTACTTACTACATCGTATAAAACAAAT
The DNA here is from genome assembly GCA_018237365.1 of Caria ino melicerta. Lineage (NCBI taxonomy): Eukaryota > Metazoa > Arthropoda > Insecta > Lepidoptera > Riodinidae > Caria > Caria ino. The sequence goes on from DVZN01001438.1 coordinate 8,222, forward strand.
TTCCCAACTTCGTTTGTTATGTGTGAGCATGACTGTTTTTGTGATAAATAAAAAAAATAAACGGACATTCATAGGGCTTTCATCTATAGATAGAGTGATTACTGGTAAGAGTTTAAGTGTGAATTTATGATGGTTCATAACATAATTTATTTGGTTAAATTGATAGTTATTCTTTTGGTTGTATAATTCAAAGACAGATAATATTTTTAATGCAACTAAAGAGTTTTTTTAGAATACTGATAAGGCAACTATTTGTGTAAAAAATGTTATATTTTCTGTATAAAATGTATGTATTTACAAATATTTGCTCGCCTTTGTCGTCCGAATTTGACGCGAGAGGTCCTGGGTTCAATTTCCGGGTCGGGTAACTAGTTCTCTATGAGTTTTTTTTAGTTTTGTGACAAAAAAACAACGTTGCCTGGGATTGGACATGTGACCGATTGGCGACGGACTTTGCCGCGTTGCCACCCGTCACATCATAGGACCTTATATTGTCGGCTAATTGTGGGTGCTAGTATATAGTATGTACCTCTGCGTAACCTTTCGAGGATACATGGGCGTGACGATATTTATTTACAAATAAGCTTATTACAACCACATTGTATAAACGAATTTCTTTTATAATTTTCTATTACATGGATACTTTTCATCAATGTCGTGTTTCTTAACAGTTAGTATGCAGATGTATAAAGGTCTGAATTCGATTCTTGACCCGGATATTTTTTTAATAAACTAATTCTTTTATTCCCACAATCTGAATATGTTTAAAAAGTGTTACAGGCTTGCTTCTATCGTATTATAACCCCAGGTAATTAGCATAGACACACATTGGTAATTACCTACAAATTTCTATTATTGATTATTTTTAAACTTTTAGATTGTAATATTTAGGTATTTCTTTGCATGGCGATATATTTTTTTTTGTATAATAAAACAGAAATATCGCCAGGTCACAAGAAAACATACTTTAGTTTTTACTTAATGAGCGTATATTTCTTGAGAGAAAAATATTCATAAAATATGAGTTATGTAAGTTTCACGATAGTTCTAAGGATGTAGTAGCCACACTTCATTGATTACAAGTTTAAAGCCTCGGGCTCGCTGATAAAAACTAACTCGGCTACTGCAATTTGAAAGAGTACTTGGCTGATAAAACGTTCGATCCCCTTGTCTCTAGAGCTGATAAAAGTTGCCCTATTATTTCTACGGCAGTAGCTTGAGGCGGTTACAAAGAAAACTGTACCGTTCCGTTCGCTCGATTATCGACGAGATCTTGTATGAATTATGTATTTAGTTGAGAGAAAAATTTGTTCCATTCGATATGAGTGATTTATTTACAAAGTTTTATCAGAGATATTTGTTTTGTTGTATTTATTGTTTGAGTGAATCTGACTGAGTAAAGGGTTTCCTGTTTTGGTTATTAATTCAAATCAACGTTTATATGATGGGATGGCACCTGCAAGAAATTATTATGCTTTAATCTAAACAGACAGGAAATATGCAGTCATTTGAGTTTATTCTGATGTTTATTAGATTACTTAAATTTTTGATTTCTCACATTTATTTCAGTATTTTTCTTAGTACCTTCCTTTTAGCCATGTCAGTTCAGGTTTCTTCTGTAGAATTGACTAACTGTCTTATTGCCAATCAGCTGGTAAAAGGCGAGTACAGACTTACTATCACTAGCATCGCGATCTCTAACTAGGAGGTAGTTTATGAATAATAATAATAAATATCCCTGGACAAATCACGTATTATATTTTGTCAATATAAACCCATATCACATGCAAAGCAAATGTTTTTTTTTACAAATCACACATACTAATCTAACCTCAAAGTAAGCAAATTATTTGCTTGTGTTACGGGTATTAGTCGACGATATACCTATACATAGAAATACATATATTTTATTGAATCAGACGTTACTTTGCGGAAATCTATAGCAACTGAAGAAAAAGCC
>DVZN01001439.1:0-10177 GCA_018237365.1 Caria ino melicerta
TACCCAAAGATGGCCGCATATGCTAGTTGCTCCACGTAATTATTGCAATACACTTTATTAAATTCCACACAAAATAAACCTGCTATTTAATACAAATAAAATATTATAAATTAAAATGATCCAAATAGGACATAGTTACGTTATTATTAGTGTTAGTGTTAGTATTAGTGTTAGTTAGTGACAGTAAGCCTATGCTCACCTTTACGAGTTGCCGTTTATAGATATGCTGCCGTCCAGCAAGTCCCGTGGATTCTCCTCAGCGGGCTGCCCATGCATACCCATATGGAGTATCTGGTGGACACGGTGAGGTCCGTGCCTATCATACCTATGTGGAACAAGTACTCCACACCAATGAGCTACTGGGAACGAGTGCTTAATAGTGTAGTATATCTACAAACTGCGTATGACACATGGTAAGTCTTTTAAAATTTTAAAGGTGAACGAACACTTGTCCGAGCCAAACAGTATCGTCAAACAGGCTTCGCAGTCATCAGGAGTGCTATTTTTGAACATTCAGGGATGATTTTGAAATCACTGATAAATAAAAATGTCATCAATCACTGACACTAAATACTTCGTATCACATTTTTATGTTGTAGGTAGACATGTTGTTTGGAATTTCAAAAATACGTGTATAGTGTCCGTGATCAACGAGTGTTTTATTCGTCGGTGATTTCAAAATCAGCACTGAATGTTCAAAAATAGCAGGCCAGGCAAAGGTTGTTTTGGGATGTGCAATTTATAGGACTGGAATTCAATACCTCTAGTATCCATAACAGTGAATCTCTTTTTACAAATAAATATCGTCACGCCCATATATCCCTGTAAGGGTAAGTAGAGGTATACTAGTACACCCACTGTGCCCGATTGGCACGTCCGTCGCCAATCGGGCACAATTCTAATCCCAGGCAACGTTGTTTTTCAGAAAAACTGAAAAAAAAATTCATGGATTGAACAAGTTGCCCGACCCGGGACAATAAAAAATGCTATTTTAGTGTACGGCCCGTGTATACATACATACAGATGCATTTAGTAAAAAACGCTTATTTTAATATTACAAACAGACACTCCAATTTTATTTTTGTGTATGTATAGATGTGTAGATGATCATATTTTCAGGTCGGCAGAACCACTAGCCAAACAGAATTACGACTCATTCTTCACACCCATCGCCAAGGCACGAGGGGTTACCCTCCCCCCTTACTCCAAGGCTATTCACAATATATCCGTCCTACTTGTAAACTCCCACCCATCATTCGTACAAAGCCAGATTATACCTCCCAATGTGGTGGAAATCGCTGGCTACCATATCGATGATGAAGTTCCACCATTGCCAAAGGTAAGAATTTAAGAAATTATCCATAAATACTGCAACTGTTTATTATAATATAATCATATAAGATGAAGTTTCACCAAGTGCTGAGGATGGAAAGTATACAATATATAAAATATTCTAAACTAGCGAGTCGCCTTGGCATCGCACGGGTGCTAAACTGATACTAAATTTACTACAGAATGTCTCTCACAGACATCTTTATTTATATTATGTAGTGAATACATAAATTAAAGCAAATTACAAAAGGAGGAACTCGAAAATAAATAATAATCTTCTGGAATTCGAATCTGTGTCTCCCGGATTTGTAGCCGCCCGTCTTACCAACGGAGCTGTTACAATTTTGTAAATTTGAACAAAATTTACTTTTGTATTCTAATGTAGCAAATTTTCATTGCATGAAATCATGGACAAAACGATATTTCCGAAAAATGAAATCTAGCTAGATAGAACCTGAAACCAGGGAATCAAACCCAGGACTACGCAATATAGAGAGGTGTATAATAAAGTTAAATAAATTAATAATAAACTTTTCCATTTTAAGGACCTCCAAGATATCCTAGACTCTTCCCCCCAAGGGGTGATCTATTTCAGTCTGGGCTCAGTTTTCAAGGCCAAAAGTCTATCAGAAGCCAACAGAGTGAACTTGGTGAAACTCTTCGGTGAATTACCTTACACGGTGTTGTGGAAGTTCGACGGGGAAGTCGGTTCTAAACCGAAGAATCTTCATATAAGGTCTTGGATGCCTCAACTAAGCATACTTGGTAAGATACTTTTCATTTAATAATTCTAACTAAAACCCGCGACTTCCTCTGCGTGGGTGTTTAAAAGCATTTTATGATTTTATTTTTTTGTACGGAACCCTAATTCTTTTACGAAAATAAAAGTATTCTCAGTTACCCGCTATAACATCAGCTATCTGCCCGTGAAAGTCCCGTCAAAATCGGTCCAGCCGTTCCAGAGATTACTCGGAACAAACAGACTATTCTTAAAATCCCCGCCGACACGGGAAGAAGCTAAAGTATTATTCAGCCTCTGTGGTCGAGTGATGTTGGTGTCCGACTGTGACGCGAGAGGTCCCAGGTTCGATTCCGGGTCGAGCTGTTTCAGTTTTTGCTGAAAAACATAATGATTGGATTGCCTGATTGGCGACGGTCTTGTTACCCGTCACATCGTGGGATTGTGGGTGCATACTAGTATGTACCTCTGCTTCTTCCGAAGATATATGGGCGTGACGATATTTATTGTTATCTTTCCAGCGCATCCCAATACAAAAATCTTCATAACCCACTGCGGTCTGCTGAGCGTGCTGGAGTCCCTGAGGTTCGGGGTTCCGCTCCTAGCAGTCCCGGTGTTCGGGGACCAGCCTAGCAACGCCGAGCGCGCCGTGCGGACCGGCCACGCAGTCCGGATACCCGTGTCCGCGGATATGGCGGGGGATATGGCCAAGGGGTTGCGGGAACTGATTAATAATGACAGGTAGATTTAAGCTAAAATGTTTGTACGTGTGTTTAAAGGTTAATAGTTGTGTCACTGCTCGCAAGAATTAAAACTCGCATGGTCTGCCCCTTCGAGCATGGTCTGAGCGTACCTTTACAATTAAAGTGTAGAAGAGTGAATTCTGTACATTAAAATATATTTAAAAAAACAATAATATATATTTTCAGCTACGCCGAAAAAGCTAAAGAGATATCAAGACTGTTCAACAACAGACCAATTTCACCGTCAGAACTGATCCAATTCTACGTCAAATTGGCTATCGAGAGTAAAGGTATGATCTAAAATAATCTGTTTATACGTTACCAGCACTTGACAGGCGATCATCACTAGGTATGATGAGCATTTTATTCATCGGTGATTTCGAAATCATCGCTGAATGTTTTATGATACGATCTGATTTTGGCTCAGATAAATGTGCGTTCACCTTTAATGACTACTGAAAACTAACCAGAAATAAAACTTTATTTTCTTCTCAAAATTAAATTGCTGCCTTCTTGAAACTTTACGAAATCAATCATGTCTCTCATTTTCATCTTTGATCTTAGCCTAATTTCAAAAACAGTACACAAATGTTTTGTCTCATATGAAAATTATACTGGTGATTGTCCGGCTTAATTATATTGCTGGCTGGCTCGAAAAATATTCTTCTGGCTGACTGTCTAAAAATATTCTGCTTGCTAAAGATATTGCTTGCTGGCTTATAAATACTGCTGGCTTGCTAGCTGCATAGAGGACTGATAGCTCAGCCGTCTGGTCACCCAACAGCTGGCCGTCTAATCGACCATGCTTGCTAGTGACTGTTACACTACATTCTCGTATCGGTGGTAATGACTTACCGTTGATTGCAGGTGCTTACCATCTTCGCTCGACGGCTCAACACTACAAGTGGTACCAGATCTGGATGGTAGACCAATTAGCAGCGTTACTAGTTCTATTGTATTTGATGTATACATTTTTAAAAATTATACTACGCTCACTAATTCATGTTTTAGTTGGTAAGAAGAAAATAAAAAGACAATAAGCTATTTTTGTTTTATTTAATTAAGTATTTATCTTACCCAGTTATGGACCGGGCTCAATTGTAGAATACACCATCTGCCTTCCTGCCAGGCAGCTCCTAAAATGTGAACATAGGCTTACTGTCACCGTGACCTTTGACTAGGTAGTAGTGTCGCAGCGGCTTGCCCGGATTAGTACTACCGTCTTATTTAATCCTGCCGTTATACCGTCAATCCTTCACTCTAGTTTCCCTTCAAAACGTGTAAATCTTTTAACGTCTACGTCTACGTGTTCCGGTTTTGAGTAGCCGGTAGAATTTTGTATAAACCTGAACATTCCGGCCTTATAAAACTCTTCAAACAGCTCCAATCAAAGGAACGCAATCTTCCATGATCTAATCAAGGAAAAACGCGGGCGGTCATTCCACTATTCCACCCATCCGCACCAAATGATTCGGCCCTTTGCCAATACGAACGGCCAAGGAGTTGAATTCGATATTTTCCATCGTCGGCTCTTAGTAAAACTTCCACATTCATATTTTTGAATGAATGAATATCTTGTACTGTTTTACAGATCACTTTTAATTTATATAGCCTACCAGTTTAGTTGTCACAGCATCATCGGGGCTAAAAATTTAAGTTTAGTAACTTATTAAAAAGTTATTAAAAGTGATTTGTAAAACAGTGCAAGTGTTCATTCATTCAAAAATATGAGTGGAATTCGTTGCCTGCGAGTGTATTTCCAGAACAATATAATCTAGCCATCTATATGGCCAAAATGAATAGGCTGTATCTACGTAGGCATAATCCATCTTCGACCGCATTATCACTTAACATCAGGTGAGATGATGGTCGAATGCCTACCTATTTATTGTAAAAACAGCAGAGCAGAATATTATAAAAAAGAAGTACACGCTACTCTTATCATAAGAGACAACTGTAGCCTTTGACAGCGATGTTATGGCTACGAAACTTACACAAGTTTCGTGTTTACCGATAGAAATAGATAAACTGCTGTATCCCGGCCGGTCTAGTCATTACAATGTTATACTACACGTAAGAGTCAGGGGTAAATCTTAGGTATCCGTACGCTCCGTTTCGTTGGCCGAGTGGTAGCGTAGTTGCTTTACCACTTTGACAAATAGCGAGGGTCAGGTGTCAGCAAGGCGGGTGTTTATTAAATTTAATCTGGTATCACAATCACACCATATCACAAGCAAATATTAATTTGCTTAATTTGGGATTAGATCAATATGTGTGAATTGTCTAGGGATATTTATGAGTATTTATTTATTTGTTTATTACGCTCCCTTAGACTAAGAACGAAAGAACGCTTAATGCGAATAAACTTTTTAAATTCTAAGTTTATAAGGATGCATAAATCAAATTATATGGGCCAAGCTGTGGGAGATATTTATTAATTAATTTATAAGTAACCACTTAGAAGTTGTCAATTAAAATAGCATTAAATTCATTATGTGCTCGCCTTTACAATATCTATAAGCCGCTGTTCGTAAGGCGGGAGCCGCGATATTTCCTCTTAATAAAAGTTTGCGATGGGTGTAAGGTAACTTCGTAATTTATGTGGTAATTTATTCCGCTTTTGTTAAGTTTCGAGAGCATTCTACCAAAATACAAGCCAAGTTGGAACTCAATCTTAAATGAAGAAACTCTCCTAAGTACAAATAAATCCGTATTGCACTTATTTATATTAAATATTTTGTTATTTAGTCAGTCAATTAGATTTATTCAATATGAAGAAGTTCTAAATATTTTATTTTAAATTCCCAGGTGTATATTTTATATAAAATATTTTTTTAATGTTATCGTTTTTACTATATTATTTAAAATACAATCTACTTTTATCTAATATTTTTTAGTACTTTTGACACATCGGTAAGTGCCGAGTCATCAAAATAATTTATATAACAATGAAATTGAAGTCTTCTAAAAGAGTGATCATTCTAGCACCGCCTAAATTTTTTTATACATTTCTTAAGAAATTACTTATTTAAACCTTTAAAATATACTACAGTTTCGGTGAACACTTCTTAAAAATATAACAAATCATATCATAAAACAGATTTGTACCTATAGGTATACTCATACTCTTTTGGTTTTATAGTATTATTGAGTAAGCTGTAGTATAACACCTATAACACTACATGGTAGAAAATAAAGTCCGCATCCGTCTATCCCTGTGTATGCTTATATCTTCAAAACTACGAAACGGATTTTGATGTTATTTTCTTTAACAGATAAAGTGATTGAAAAGGAAGGTTTATATGTATAATATATGCATAATATAAAAGAGAAACACTGATAATTTTAGATGGTTTTATACGTGATGTCTTTAAGAGACATTCTGTAGTTTATTTAATATTAGATTTGTATCTGTGTGAAGCCAGGGCGGATCGCTAGTTAGCTTATAATTTGTAGGCTAACTGTTTTAATAATATTTCTTGTCAACAGTTGCTGCGCACAGTGATATACCGCTATACATCGGGATAGCAGTCGCAGTCGTTGTGTTCCTCGCCGGTGCTGCCGTGGTCTACAAGCTCCTACAGAGAAAGACAAGGGATCATTCCCTTTATACAATGACCAGAACAGGTAAGCAAGGATTGAAAGAGGCATTAAAATTTTTAATTTAATATTATAGCAAACATGATGCTTAAAGGTAAAAGGTAACACACACACACTAATAACACTAACATTCTTTCTAAAATATTTTTTTATGATATTGAAAGCAGACAGATTCCCTGATGGTGAGAAATTCGCGCCGCCTATAGACACCGATAATGGTAATGATGCGTTATCAACCTGAGGCGGGAATCTTAGACCTCTTGCAAAATAAACTTTATCGACTACCTTACCCTCCAAACCGGAACATCTCAATAACAAGCAATGATGTTATGATGGTAGAAATATATAAGGCGGTCGGTGGTACTGAACCGGGCGAGCCGCTTCGAATCTCTACCACCTACATGTTAGTAGCAGTAAACCTATGCTCGCCTTTTATGAGTCGCCCGGCAGGAAGGCAGATGATCTATTCTACAAAGGAGCCCGGACTAACATAGGAAAAGGGGATTTTGATAGTCATAATACCTATACTTATAACACAACCTACAATAAATTTATATTTTTTTGACGTAATAACGTCTTATAAATCGATGAACACTGTCCACGAGTACGAAAAGTCTAACAAATTGTCAAATTGTGCATTCGACAGCGAGAAACAAGCGATAGTTAGGCACGATTGGCCTAAGCATTCGGCTTTTAAATCATAAAAGTATGTTTCCATCAAATATTGATGAAAAAATACTTTTATAAGTTACAAGTTAACCTCGTTATCACGTAAAATGATCGTCCGTAAACTGACTTTTCAACCATTTTTTTCATAATTGCATTATCTCAATTTGTGTGTAACTTCAATATAAAATGCTTTGTTATATTGAGATTAAACAGCCCTCAATATAACAAAGGATTTGTTAATGTTTAGTATAATTCGACTATAACATTTTTTTGTTTATAGATTTCCAACCAGAAATATATCCAACTGTAGAGAAGCAATCACTGTCACTTGCACCGGATTTGATGCAACATCGACCACCAAGATACGAACATCCTCCGCCTCAACCTGATCCGCGGACTGAACATCATTATGATGTTCCACATCTTACGAATAGGTAAGAACCACATCTTAATTATTACCTTTTTTTAATACTGTTGTTTTAACTAATGCCATACATACAATATATTCCCAGTGGCGTAGCTAGGTGGATAAGGGCCTCTATTATACATATAAACAGTCCTCTTGATCTATTGAAAAAAACCGCATCGAAATCAGTTGCATAGTTTTATATATCAAAGCATATATAGGGAGAGACAGACGCGAAACAACTTTATTTTAAACTATGTAGTGAAACGCACCTATCTTTTCTCTCAAATCCGCGAGAACCATCAAATAACTTTTCTTTACTAATATGATTTTTTAATTTTGTAACATTATGAATTTCAAATAATTGTTATCATCAAATGTTTACCAAAGAATACTATTTCATTTCAATAGATAATATGTACTGACAAACGAATATTTAATGTTAATCAAACACTATTATAACCATTGCGGGACATAAAGTTAATTGTTTGTACTATGCGTTTTATAGCTGGTATCATTATCAGTCTATCTAGCCTTTTTACCTAAAAGACGTTAATTTGTAGAACCCTCAGGCCTCACCACGTATATATTTTTTAAAATTCAATTTCAAAAAAAAAGTTTCAAATGGAAAAACATCCATTATTGGAATATACGATATTCTTTGAAAACCTATTTAAAAACTATAATATTATAATTAAGTTAGACTAAACAGGTCGAGATTACTTTGGCTGTAATTCAGTCATCTTATAAATTAAGCATATGTATCTTATGCAGATCCTAATTTAGCAAAATTTTTAAATTATAAAAAACATTGAACAAAACAACTCCTCCAAACCTTAAAAGTACACTACAGTTTCGTTGACCACTTCTGAATTTCCTGACCACTTGAATAAATATAAAACATAATATCTAACTTACGTCCTATTTCAATTAAAATACAATCCTGACAGGTTTCAATAATGGTATTATACTTGCCTTTTTACCAGCTGATATAATATTATGATTAGATAGCAAAAACTATCTTAACAATTGTTTTAGTTTTTTAAACCTCACTAAAACCAGGAATTCGCTAGACGGGTACAGACATGCCCGTCGGAACTCGCTACTATATGTGTGACTGCGACAGTTCTACACTAAACAGACATTACAAAGACCTAATAGTAGCGAAGTTCGACGGACATGCCTGCGCGGACATGCCCGTCTAGTGAATTCCCGGCTTAACTAATGATGTTTGTTCTAGCTACGCGTCACCTGTCGATCATCAAATAACACCATGTGCATCCAGCAAAGGTCAAAGCGACGAATATGACAGCAAGCCGTACACAGAGTCCGAACACTCAGCTTCCAGCTGTTTCACTAGCTGTAAGTTTATTTTAATAATCAATATTCAGTTCACGTTGCTTGATTGTGATAGACATGTATTTATTTACTTACAATTTTGTACGTCCAGTGATAGTTACTGACTATAAGGGTTCATGTTGTGAGCACATGTTCTATCTTAGACATGCTTGCAAGATCTGTTACGGACTATTTCAAATCAGACCAACCACAATCGAAGGAATTCTATCAATCCGAATTTCGACCGACTCGTTCCTCAAACGGTTATTGTCAACCGTTGGAGAAAGAGTTGCGTGTTCGATTCCCGACAAGGGAAAGCATTCATAAATGTCTGTATTTCTGGGTGTCTATTAAATTTACATACATACATATCTTCACGCCAAGTCCCTTACGGGGTAGGCAGAGAGTATCGAGCGCAAAGTGTCACGACTCCTACATACTTGCCTAGCTTGCTCCACATTCATTACTCTCTTCATACATACACGCCGGTTTCGGAGACTCTTGACCCTTGACTCTTGACTGTTGACAAATCGCGAGGTTCGGGTTCGATTCCCGACGGGTGCGGGCGTTTGTGTGATAAACATAGACGTTCGCGTTTCTGGGTCAGGATGTTTATTTAAAATTTAAAAACTTTTTAAATAAATATATATTCGTTAGTCACAGTTTTGATTGGAACATAGCTGACAGTAAGTTTTCTTGTAATGTATACCCAAATCTTACATAATCACACTTTAATTTAACATAAACATGTAATCGTATCCAACGTAAAAGGTATGGTCTTTTACGTTTATGTTAAATAATTCTCTCTACTACAGAGGAATGTTTACTTTTTATAGTATTAGGAATGGCTACAAGTTTGTCTTCCGGTGAGTTGATATCCAAACAAGTTTATCATTAGTTGTACTACTAAGAACAAGCCTAGTTATTGAATTGCCCCGTCTATATTCGAGGTCTTTTGCAGAATAGACCATCTGTTTTCCTGCCAGGCAGCTCGTAAAAAGCGAGCATACGCCTATTTAACACTGGGGCCTCTGACTAAATTATAACGCAGGGACTCGCCTGGATTGTTACCATCATCGGCTTACCACGTTGACGTGTTACCTTAACGTGGTAAAGTAACTTGTAAACTTACTTTTGCCCGGTTTCAGGTTGGGTTGGCAGTGTCTTTAGAAGGCATTAAGTGCTATACTAGGCTAGATTAAGCTGGTAGGTTTTTTTAAGTAATCTGCGCAAACAAAGCCGCGGGCAACAGCCAGTTTCATTATAAAAAAATAAACTTGAAAGGTGTCAAGGGACACCCGGATGGAACGAAGTTCCTTTCGATTAATTAGTGAAGGAATTTATTATTAT